>WNGS01166414.1:17500-37391 GCA_020271785.1 Procambarus virginalis
CTTCTCTGGTGATGGTCTGGTTGTGGGAGGAGATATATGTCCTTAATGGAGCCCTGTTGCTTATGCATCGTAATCGCCTGGAAGAGATGTTGTTGTCGTGCCTATATCTGAGTTCTTTGGGCTTGCAGTCCCCAAGTGGCATTTGAAGGCATAGACGACATTGGTCTCTTTTAAAAGCGTTCTGCTTGTGTTCTCGGAGAGTTTCTCATGAGAAGGTTGGCCGTTTTTTTTTTGTTTTATAATAAATCGTCAATTGTATCTTCTGATTTTTGTCTGTAGGGATAACATTCCATTAACAATATCATTCAGGACCCTTTCCTCCGTTTTTAATGAGCTGTGGAAAAGAAGTTCCTGTAAAATAGTCTATAGGGGGGTACAGGTGTTGTGTTAGTTGTCTCTTCAGAGGTTGCATGGCGTTTCACCTTCCTTCTTATGAGTCTTCACACGAAACCATTGGAGAAGCCGTTGTTGACTAGGACCCCTGCCTTACCCTACAGAGTTCTCTTCATCGACTTGCTTCCATCCTGAGCTGTGGCTGAGAGCACGGTCGACATAAGCGTTAACAACACTCCTCTTGTACCTGTCTGGGGCAGTCACTGTTTGGGCATTGAGGCACATTCCTATGTTGGTTTCCTTAGTGTAGACTGCAGTGTGGAAACCTCCGCTCCTTTCCATGACTGTTACATCTAGAAAGGGCAGCTTCCCATCCTTCTCCATCTCGTAAGTGAAACGCAACACAGAATTCCGCTCAAATGCCTCCTTCAGCTCCTGCAGATGTCTAACATCAGGTACCTGTGTAAAAATGTCGTCAACATACCTGCAGTATATGGCGGTTTCAAGTTCATGTCGACTAAGACATTTTGTTCGATGGTACCCATGTAGAAGTTCGCAAACAGGACACCTAGGGGAGAACCCATGGCGACCCCATCTACTTGCTTATACATGTGCCCATCCGGGCTCAAGAAGGGTGCCTCTTTAGTACAAGCTTGGAGTAGTTTCCTTAGAAAGTTTTCTGGTACGTCCCTGTTAATATGGGAAGACACTGTGTCTATGCTTAATGCACTACTTGCCAAAGCACGCAAGTGTTAACAGGGACTTGATGAAAAACGTAAAATTGACCCCTCACTTGTTCTAGTGCTCTTGGGAGGTGGTAGTCTTTGAGGTATTGAAATACCCCGAAATTGCCATCTCTTTTAAGGGTCTGAGCGTGGTGCAGTGGGTTAAGGCGTACCTGTTATGCCGGTTGCTGGAAGGCTTCTGTGCTGCCACAGCAATCTTTCCCTGTCTCCCAGTCCTCCCCACCATTCCCTCTGCCCCATCCTCTCATACTCCCAACCATTCCTCACTCACCCATCCCCTCTTCCTCCTAACCATTCCCCACACCCCCATCCCCTCGCCCTCCCCAACATCCCCCACTCCAGTGTCACTCATCTTAACCATTCTCCACTCCACCGTCCCCTCCCCCTCCTCCCCACCATCTCCCACTCCCCCCATCCCCTCATCCGCCCTACCATTCCCCCCTCCCCTGTCCCTTGACCTTTCCGCCAACCCCCACTCTGTCCCCTTGTCCTCCCCGACCATTCTCCATTCCCCTATCCCCTCGTTCCCACCATCCCCAACTGCCCCGTTCTCTCGTCCTCCCCACTATTATTCCCTCCTCTGTTCCCTCGTCCTCCCCACCATCCCCCACTCCCATCCTCTTTGTTCCCCAACATTTCCCACACCCTCGTTTGATGCATTCTCAAATGATCTGATGTTCCCATCACAGAAAAATAAGAAAAACAGTTAAAAAATGAAATGAAAAATATAAAGATAAACTATACACCAGAAATGAAGGGAGTGGTAAACAACACAGCTCAATTTCAATGCAATGTCACATAAGATAATTAAATTAAAATGAAAATAAATCGAAAATTATGAAAATTAAATATATCAATGCAATCGGAAACATTGAAATGGAATCGTAACAAATTTAGTATAACGTGAGTTGCTGTTATGTGCAACAGATGGCGCTGTTTTTCAAAAAAACATGTTTTTACATGTCACAGGTATGGCATCTATAGAGTCGGTATATAAAAACATGCATATATTCAAATGGAACTTTGTGTCAAAATTTCAAAGCAATTGATGAAGAACTTATTGAGATTACAGCATGTGTTGCTCTTACGTCCAACAGATGGCACTGTTTTTCAAAAAAAAACATATTTTTTCTTGTCACAGGTGTGGCATGTATATAGTAGGTATATAAAAACTAGCACCTATTCGAATGCAACTTCATGTCAAAATTTCAAAGCAATCAGCAAAAAGGTTTCGAAGATTTCCCTCCCATAAAAAACATGTAAAATACACAGTTTTTTTTTTTTAAGCATTTTTCTTCCCGTCAGACATGACATCTATATAATATGTATATATGAACCCGCTCGGATGCGAATGGAACGCTGTGTGAAAATTTCAAAGCAATCGGTGAAGAACTTTCGGAGATTAGCGATTTTGAACAAACAAACATTTACATTTTTACTTATATAGACTAGCTGTACCCGCAACGCGATGCTGTGGCTCAGTCTGGTTAAATGGGAAAGAAAAAAAAAGAGAAAGCGCACGTTTCTAATATGTTTAAATTCACAATGCTTGTGGGTATACAATATTTTTTGTTGTTCCATTGTCAGTGGAGATTTAGAGATTATCAGGTTGGCCGACTCTAGAACACGCAACATATAACAAGCTCCTCACGTCCATGTGAGAAGCAATTCATGTCTAGATCTAAACCACACAATTCTAAAGATTTGACCTGAGCTTTGTTGATGGTGATTGCAAATGCCACTCGAATCGGAAATTACAATCTCTAACATTAAAATGGCATATCTGTTGGAATCTTAGGAATGCGAGGAATGAGGACATCTTCACCTTTGAAAGGTCCTGTCAAGAATGTCGCTTCTACGACGTCACTGATTATTATTTTTTTACTGCAAGCCGCGTGGCGTTGCAAAGTTTTGGCTCGTTGATATTTCGCAACATTATAATTGGCAAGCCGATTTTGAATTGCAGTACGTGTGGTGGTATCCCTGACAGATCGAGTGATTTCAAAATGCTGTTGGATATTTAACAGTTTCATCTGCTTCCTCAACAGTGTCGATGGACTTGTATGTGACTGCCTCGCTTTGGATGTTAGACTGAATAATATTGTTAAGTTCGTAGACGTCTTTGTTCTTGGCCGCAAGAATAGCTCGTTCACTCAGCCAACCGTGATTCATGTAATTGGTTTGAATATTGGGATATATTTTTCTACCAATTCTTCTTTTGACGTCACTAAATTGTAGAAATTATGAGGCAATAAAATTCGTCCTGAGGTCAGATCCACCGGCACGTTTCCGTTCCCAATTTCCAAAAATTGATGTGAGAATATCTCAGCTGATGGATCGTTTTGTAGCTGGACACTCATATTTGTAGTTAATTTAAATGTCTTTATGTGGCGCCACAAAATAGAGTATTTCAGCCCAGCATTTATTTCGTCCGCTGGTGTCGACCGAGGAATTACAGGTAATGTTTTCATGAACTCTCCTGCAAGCAATATTAATGCGGTCCCAAATGGTCTGATGTTTCCACGTAAATCTTGCAATGATCGATCAAGAGCCTCGAGCGATTTTTTGTGGGCCATTGTGCATTCATCCCAAACAATAAGTTTGCATTTCTGCAATACTTTTTCCATGCCGGATGCTTTGGAAATGTTGCACGTGGGAGTTTCAATGAATTGCATGTTCAATGGCAATTTCAAAGCCGAAGTAGCAGTTCTTCCACCTGGTAGCAATGTCGCAGCTATTCCGGACGATGCAAGAGCTAAGGTTATGTCATTTTGGGATCGAAATGCTGCCAGAACCAATATAATTAAGATGGTTTTACCAGTTCCTCCTGGCGCATCTAAGAAGATTTCTCCAAGTCCGTTACTAACAGTTTGCACGAAATATAAAATCTCACGAAATATCTCAGCTGATGGATCGTTTCACAGCTGGACACGCATATTTGAAGTTAATTTTAACGTCTTTACGTGGCGTAGTATGTATAATAAAACCCGCTCGGATGCGAATGGAACGTTGTGTGAAACTTTCAAGGCAATCGGTGAAGAATTTTCAGAGATTAGCGATTTTGAACAAACGAAGATTTCCATTTTTATTTATATAGACTATCAGTACCCGGCCACGCGTTGATGTGGCTCAGCAACGCATGTGCGTTGCTGAGCCACAGCAACCTTCCCTGTCCCCCAGTCCTCCCCACCATTCCCCTTTCACCCATCTCCTCGACCTCCCATCCATTCCCCACTCCACCGTCCCCACGTCCTCCCCACCATTCCCCACTCCACCATTCCCCACTCCACCATTCCCCACTCCACCATTCCCCACTCCACCGTTCCCCACTCCACCATCTCCTCTTCCTTCCCACCATGCCCCACTCCCAAGTCCCTTTGTCCTCCCTATCATTCTGCATTCACCCCATCCCCCTCGTCCCCACCATCACAAACTCCCTTGTCCTCTCGTCCTTCCCCACCATTACCCCCTCCCTTGTCCCCTCGTCCTCCCCACTATCTTTCACTTCCGTCCCCTCGTCATCCCCACCATTCCCCACTCCCTCGTCCAATGCTTTCCCAAGTGGTCTGATGTTTCCATCAGAATATTGGGAACATCAACTGATCTGATGTTCCCATCACTGAAATAAAAGAAAAACAGTTAAAAAATTAAATGAAAATATGAAAAAATATAAAAATAAACTATTCACACAAAATGAACGGTATGGTAAATGACACAGCTCAATTCTAACACAATTTCACACAAAATAATTAAATAAAAAATTAAATTAATCGAAATCTATGAAAATAAAACATATCAATGTAATTGGAAACATTGAAATGGAATTCGTGACATTTAGTATAGCATGCATGTTGCTATTATGTGCAACAGATCGTGCTGTTTTTCAAAAAGGAATGTTTTTACCTGTCACAGGGGTGGTATCGATATAGTAGGTATATAAAAAGACGCGCCTATTCGAATGCAACTTTGTGTCAAAATTTCAAAGCAATCGGTGAAGAACTTTCGGAGATTACTGTGTGTGTTGCTCTTACGTCCAACAGTGGGGCGCAGTTTTTCAAAAAAAGTACGTTTTTTTCTGTCACAGGTGAGGCATGTATATTGTAATATACATAAAGCCGCGCCTATTCGAATGTAACGTTGTGTCAAAATTTCAAAGAAATCGGTAAAGTGGTTTCGAAGATTTCTTTTACATGAAAAGCACATGAAAAAATCATGTTTTTTTTCAGTCACAGACATGATATCAATATAATAAGTTCATAAAAACCTGCTCGGATGCGAATGGAACATTGTGTGAAAGTTTCAATGCTATCGGTGAAGAATTTTCGAATATTACCGATTTTGAACATACGAACATTTCCATACACACACACACACACACACACACATATATATATATATATATATATATATATATATATATATATATATATATATATATATATATATATATATATATATATATATATATATATATATATATATATATATATATATATATATATATATATATATATATATATATATATATATATATATATATATATATATATATATATATATATATATATATATATATATATGCGAACAAGCCTGAATGGCCCCCGGGACTATATGCAACTGAAAACTCACACCCGAGAAGTGACTCAAACCCATACTGCCAGGAGCACTCTGCTGGCGTACAGGACACCTTAACCGCTCGACCAACACGACCGAACAAAAGAGGATGGTAGCCGAGGCTATTTCCATCTCCCCGCTGGCACTCGGTTGGTAATCTTTACTACTGACTTCATCCTGGGGACACTTTACCACTGAATTCATCCTGGGGACACATTACCACGGAATTCATCCTGGGGACACATTACCACGGATTCATCCTGGAACACATTACCACTGACTTCATACTAGGAACACATTACCACTGGCTTTATCCTGGAGACACATTACCACAGACTTCATCCTGGGGACACATTACCACTGACTTCATCCTGAAGACACATTACCACTGACATCATCCTGGAGAAACATTACCACTGACATCATTCTGGGGACACATTACCACTAACTTTATTCTGGAGACACATTTTCACTGACATCATCCTGGAGACACATTATCACTGACATCATCCTGGAGACACATTACCACTGACTTCATCATGGGGACACATTACTACTGACTTCATCCTTGAGACACATTACCACTGACATCATCCTGGAGAAACATTACCACTGACATCATTCTGGGGACACATTACCACTGACCTCATCCTAGGGACACATTACCACTGACATCCTCCTGGGGACACATTTCCACTGACTTCATCCTGGAGACACATTACCACTGACTTCATCTTGGAGACACATTACGACTGAATTTATCCTGCAGGCTCATTATCACTGACATCATCCTGAAGACACATTACCACTGACATCATCCTGGAGACACATTACCACTGACTTCATCATGTGGACACATACCTCTGAGAGTGTCGTGAAGGGACATTCGCTCCTCCGTCATCATTGCTGCCAGTTCTGTGGAAAAGTTTGTCTAGAGTATTATAAAAGTTTTTCCAAAGCTCGCAAAATATTCGTAATTAATCCTCAAGACGCGAAAACACTTTTTACATAAATATGCAAAATCCATTTTTGCTGGCGAAAAAAAATTAAAGGGAAAACATGTAATTACAAAAGCAATCTTTTGTTCTTTACCAGGCTACCAGGCCCCCATCCACCAGGCTACCAGGCCCCCATCCACCAGGCTACCAGGCCCCCATCCACCAGGCTACCAGGCCCCCATCCACCAGGCTACCAGGCCCCCATCCACCAGGCTACCAGGCCCCCCACCTGTGTGTGTGTGTGTGTGTGTGTGTGTGTGTGTGTGTGTGTGTGTGTACTCACCTAATTGTACTCATCTAATTGTGCTTGCGGGGGTTGAGCTCTGGCTCTTTGGTCCCGCCTCTCAACTGTCAATAAACTGATGTACAGATTCCTGAGCCTACTGGGCTCTATCATATCTACATTTGAAACTGTGTATGGAATTAGCCTCCACCACATCACTGAAACAGTATAGGTCCAAGAACTGATCCTTGAGGGCCTCCACTGGTGGCGCCTCGCCACTCCGAGACCTCACCCCTCACAGTGACTCGCTGTCTTCTGTTGCTTAGATACTCCCTTATCAAGTGGAGTACCTTCCCTTTCACTCCAGCCTGCATCTCCAGCTTTTTCACTAGGAAATCGGGTAATCAATAAGATTTCAAAAGGAAAGCGAGGCTGCCCTAAAGGAACGCGAGGCTGCCCTAAAGGAACGCGAGGCTGCCCTAAAGGAACACGAGGCTGCCTGGCATAAAGAAGAACAGGAACGCCAAGTTGTCCTACAACGTGCGCGTGAGAGGGACCAGCTTGAAGTAAGAGAACATAATCTAGAGATACAATGTGAACACGATAAGAAGCACGCTGATAGTGCTCTAGAATACCGTAAAAGAGAACTCGACTTGGAAACTACACACTATACTCAGCGCCAACGAGCAGCCAGTCCTCCAGCAAGCTTTAGCATCTCCCAGACAAGTAAGCCACCACCACCATTCCTTGGTGGTGGTGCAACGAATGCTACCATTCGTTGAGACAGAGATAGATGTGTTTTTTACTACTTGTGAGGCCCTAGATAAAAAACTTAGCTGGACTGAAGGTCAATGGTCTATACTTCTCAGAGTGCATCTCACAGGTAGAGCTGCGATTACTCTCAGTGCCTTAGCGACTGAGAATGACTACCAGACTCTAAAGCAAACCGTTTTAGACGCCTACCTTCTCTCCACCGAAAACTACAGACGAAAATTCCGTGAGTATCTAAAGGCAAGTACTACCACCTATTTAGAATTTGCCAATACTAAGAAAAGATATTTCATGAAATGGCTGGAAGCAGTCCATGTTTCTACATTTTCAGACCTTGTCAACCTTATTCTAGTCGAAGAATTCTTTCGACGTATTCCTGCTCCCATCCTTCTTCACTTAGCGGATAAGGAGGAAACCGACTACATCAAATGTGCGAAGTCGGCTGACACCTACAGCCTTATACACAGGTTACCAACTGACACATCTTCCAGTAAGAAATTTTGGTCTGATTATGATAAAGTGAGTACCAATAAAGCAACCTCTCAATTATATTGTAAGTATTGCAAGCTCTATGGACATACCATAGATAAATGTGGAAAAGCCCAATACAAAGGCTACAGTGAAACTCCTAAACCCAAATCGACTCCTCCTAAGTCCGGTAAGCCTGTGATGAATGTTGGTGTTCCTGTTAATGATCTTTCTCTCTTCAGCAAGCACCTATACCCTGGAACTGTCTCTGCCAACAGTACAGATTCGGAGGGATGTTCTAAAGTGAAGATCTTGAGGGACACAGCTGCTCTTCAGTCTATCATTTTGAAATCAGCTGTCCCTAACATCACCTACACCGGGGAAACCGTCCTTATCACTGACCTCACTGCTACCACTCCGTATCCACTCGCCAGAGTCCACCTGGATTGTCCTTTCGTACAAGGTGAAGTCCAAGTCGCCATCCGGGAAAAGCCTTTTCCCATGACAACTTCTCCTGGGCAACGACTTGGCCGAAGATCTGCAACCTTCCAACTTGATCATCATGGACAAACCCCCAGGTATGTGACTCTGTAGTGGAAAACCCTATCTTGAAGTATATTCCAACAGAGGTCCAAGAAAGTGATGAAGTCTCTCCTCCGGTTTTGGTGACAACTCGTGCGCAAGCTGCACGCCCGCAACCAGCTGACTCTACTGCAACAGCTGTCCCTCAAGACCATTAGAATCTACCACCGAATCTTACTATGTTGGAGTTCCGTAAGTTACAGAAGGAGGATCCTTCATTAACACCATTATTCTTCCAGGCCGAGACTCAATCTGACAGTATTCCTGGGTTCTTCATAGAGAACCAATTGCTCTACAGGAGGTATCGACCCAGTAAACTAACGGAGGATGACGATTGGGCTAATGTCGACCAACTAGTAGTTCCCACCAGCCTACGGCCTGATATTCTACACCTAGCCCATGGAGCGCTTTCTCACTACGGTTTTAATAAAACCTATAACGGAATCAGACAAGACTACTACTGGCCAGGCATGAATAAAGTTGTAAAAACTTATGTACAACAGTGTCAGATGGCAGGAAAACCTAACATCCCGATTCCCAAGGCTACTTTGATTCCTATCCCGGTGCCTTCGGAACCTTTTCACAGACTCATCATAGACTGTGTTGGTCCTTTACCCCGGACCAGTTCTGGCAACGCTTACATACTAACCATCCTGTGTCCAACCACCAGATTCCCCATAGCAGTTCCTGTAAAGAACATTACGGCTGCTACAGTGGCGAAACAACTATTGAAGATCTTTACACAATATGGATTTTCTCAGGAGATACAAAGCGACTGTGGCACCAACTTCACCAGTGATCTCTTCAAGAAGACACTGGAAGAATTCAACATCACTCAGGTATTGTCCAGCCCCTATCATCCTGCTTCACAGGGTTCTCTTGAACGTAGTCACCAAACCATAAAATCACTCCTTAAGAAATTTTGCAATGAAACTATCAAAGACTGGGATAAACAACTTGACATCATCATGTGCATTTTCAGAAGTCTCCCAAATGAGTCTCTAGGAGTGTCTCCTTATGAGATGCTCTACGGACGTAAGTGCCGTACTCCTCTTAAAGCTTTTAAAGACTCTACGATATGCCACCTTCAGTGACCCCCAGTATGTGCCCCAGTTTCTTCAAAACTTAAAGCACATTCTAGAGAGAGTACATAAATTTGCCAATGATAATTTATTAAAAGCTCAAGATAGGATGAAGACTCATTTTGACAAACGCAGTAAAATCAGGAAATTTAAAACAGGAGACTTCGTTTTAGCATATTTTCCGATCCCTGGTTCTCCATTGCAAAATAAGTTTTCAGGACCTTACCGCATCAAGGAGTGCAGAAACAACCACAACTACGTTCTTGAGACTCCAGATAGGCGGCGGAGGACCCAGTTGTGCCAAGTCAATCTTTTGAAGGAGTATAAAGGTACTCCCCCCCCACTGTGGTGGTATCTCTCTCCACCTTTAAAGATCCATACCTCCACAGTGAGACCTTCCCTGCTTCTCCTCCCGAAAGCACTAACTCTGAGTCAGTGCCTTCCAACTCGGAAATCCTTACTGATCTTCCTAAATATTTACAGGACTGTAACAGTGCTCCTCTCATCAAAGTTCTTCAAGAACATCAGAAGTTGTTCAGCGATGAACCCCAGGAGGGTAATGTGGTTCAGCACGACATCCAGCTACTTCCTGATACCCGGCCGATTCGTCAACCCTTCTACCGTATCAGCCCGTACAAAAAGGAAGTTATGCGTGCTGAAGTACAGTACCTTCTGGATCATGGGCTGGCCACCCCTTGTGAGTCCCCTTGGGCCTCACCCTGCATCTTGGTGCCAAAACCGCAAGGTAAAGTACGACTATGTACCGACTATAGGAAACTGAACCTTGTGACCGTCAAGGATGCTTACCCTTTACCTCGTATAGATGATATCCTTGACGCAGTAGGTAATGCTAATTATTTGTCACAAATTGATTTGTTAAAGGGCTACTATCAGATCAGCCTGACAGAGCGAGCTAAGGAAATATCTGCCTTCACCACTCCTTTTGAACTGTACATATATGAACGCCTTCCTTTTGGACTGTGCAACGCCCCGGCCACCTTCCAGCGAGCTGTCAACCGCGTCATCTACGGCCTAGATCACACCTACGCCTACTTGGATGACATCGTTGTGGCAACTAACACCTGGAGCGAACATCTGCTCCAGCTGCAACGATTGTTCTCCAAGCTCCTGACAGCTGGCCTTACCATCAACTTGGGCAAGTCCATCTTTGCTAAAGGTAAAGTGCATAATCTTGGTCATGTGATAGGGAGTGGCAGCCTAGCTCCTTTAACCATTCACACTCAAGCTATTCAGCATTACCCACAACCTACAACCAGGAAGCAGCTCCTGCACTTCCTTGGCCTTGCATCTTACTATCGTAGGTTTGTGAAATTTTTTAGTACGGTAGCGACACCATTAATTAATCTGACCAGCCCCAAGCAACAGAATCATTGGACCATTCAACAGACCGTTGCCTTTGAACAACTAAAATCTCTGCTATGTTCTGATCCCATTCTCGCCTCTCCAGATATTACGAAGCCCTTCATCATCAATGTCGACGGAAGTGACACCGGCATCGGGGCCGTCCTAATGCAACAGCGTGGCGAAGAGGTTATTCCTGTCAGCTACTACAACTACAAGTTAAGCCCTATCAGAAGAACTATAGCACCATAGAAAAGGAACTCCTTTCCATCGTCCTGAACCTACACCATTTCGAACCATACCTACAGGGTAATCGGTCTGTTATCATCTACTTGGACCACAATCCCCTATGGTTCCTACAACAGGCCCAATTCAGCAATCAACGTCTTCTACGCTTGGCTCTGTGCCTGCAGAATTTTAACCTGGAGATATTCTTCATCAAGGGCTCGGATAACATCATAGCCTACGCCCTTTCCAGAGTCTACGAGGTAGAGGCAGCTACTCCTACCACTCTACCATCTACTGAAGTAACTTTTCCCTTTTACTTGACCACAGGAGGCAACAGCCAAGCAGTCAACTTTTTCTCTTTTTTTTACTAATGTGACTGGCATTGACACCAGCCATTGAGAGGATTGCCGTACGCATACATTTCCCCATCACTATATATATATATATATATATATATATATATATATATATATATATATCTATATATATATCTATATATATATATATATATATCATAGATATATATATATATATATATATATATATATATATATATATAATATATATATATTATATATATAATATAGTGTGTAATATATATATATCTATATATATATATATATATATATATATATATATATATATCTATATATATATATATATATATATATATATACACCCAGTTGATTCCTCCACACCCAGTTGATGCCTCCACACCCAGTTGACGTCTCCACACCCAGTTGCTGGCAGTTGCTTGGCCATGACCCAGTGTGTTTGCCCCCTCTAAAGAACAATGCACAGTTTAACTCTCCCAACTGAGTTGAAATGGAAGGGTCCCAGCGGTCGGGCAGGACTCCACAAGCCTTGAGGTGCCAACAACTACTCCTAAAAAAGGTTTTGTCGAGTATGCAACAAAAACACCGTCATAAACTCCAACGGTAGTGTCATCCGCTTTCATACCTTCAACGAGGTAAGATGCAGTGGTTCCCACCAGCTTCCAAAGAGAAGCAATGGCCAGCTGCCATTGACAGTTAGGGAAGAGACTCCCATTAACCTAATCTCATCTGCAAACCTCACCCAAGCAATCATAGCGACGTCTGCTAGAACATTACCACACATCCAAAGCAGCCCGCCCAAATGCAGCTGCCAAACTCTGTAATTTTCTGAAAAGGGTTAATGATGCCCCGTAAAACATTCAAGCGTGGCATAATGTCCTTCTGTTTGGCAATGTATCACCTCACCGTCCCTCCAAGGAGGGACAAATCACTTGCTTCCTCGGTCCAGAGGGCGATAAATGAATACCCAAGGGGGATAACCTAGTTCGCCTGCCTCTCCGAGCAAAACACACCCACCGCAGAAATGGTAACAACATATACCGGAAACATACAAAATCAGAGCACAAATCACCAAGAAAATTGAAGAGGGAAATACCGCAAGTGCTATTAGAGTCCTCACCAGTGACGAGAAAATTGCTCCTCGAAACTCAGCCACAGCGCGGGCCCTGCAAAGCAAGCACCCACCCAGAGCCCGACAAGGCGACGACATCATTCCGCCATCAGCCGACACCATTTCAGACCCATTAACCGTTGGTGAATCTGAGGTCTACAAAGCAGCCCTTCTTTTCCACCTGGGTCAGCAGGAGGCTTTACAGAATTAAAACCTCAACACATCAAGCAAATGTTAAATCCTGCGGTTGGTGATGCTGCACAAGATCTTCTTATGGAACTTACAAGGTTCGTCAACATGTGCCTGGCTGGTGATATACCTGAGGTCATCAGGCCTCTCTTTTTTGGTGCCTCCCTCTGTGCTCTCAAAAAGAAGGACGAAGGAATCAGGCCAATCGCTGTTGGCAACACTCTCCGACGCCTGATTGCCAAGGCTGCTACGAGGGTTGTCAGCCAGCAAGCGGCTGAATTGCTGAAACCAATCCAGCTAGGATTTGGAATCCCCCAAGGCTGTGAAGCGGCTGCCCATGCAGCACGAGCATACATCACCAACATTTCTGATGAAAAGGCCCTGCTCAAACTGGATTTTAAGAATGCCTTCAACATGGTCAGAAGAGATGCAGTACTTTGTGCCGTACATCGCCATTTCCGGCCCCTCTACCCGTTCATACTATCGTGCTACAGTGGTGAGTCAAAACTGCTCTTTGGTGAACATGAAATCAGATCATGTGAAGGTGTTCAGCAAGGTGATCCTCTTGCTCCCCTTCTTTTCTGCTTAGTCTTAAAAGAAATCACGAAAGCTTGTCCAGCGAGTTCAACATCTGGTTTTTGGATGATGGCACTATAGCTGGCACCGTAGACGACCTCTTGGCAGACATCAGGAAAATAAGGGAGCAAGAAGTAAGCCTGGGTCTTGTCCTGAACCCTTCCAAGTGTGAAGTAGTCTCCTCCAACCCAGACATCGTAGCTAGAATAAGGTCTGCCTTGCCTGGAGCCCATGTCATTAGGGCCGAGAACAGCACCCTCCTTGGAGCCCCCCTCGGGTCTAACGCCATTGAGGAGATCCTTGACAAGAAAATCGCAGACCTTAGGAGGATGGAAGACAGAATAGGTGACATCGATGCCCACGATGCTTTTATCTCCTCACCAAATGCCTATCCCTTCCGAGGCTAACCTACTTTCTGAGGTGCGCCCCATCTTACGACAACCGAAAGCTTGAAGAGTATGACCTCTTACTGAAGACCATGCTGGAAAAAGTTGTTAATCTCTCCCTCAACGAGTGCCAGTGGAAACAAGCCACTCTTCCTGTTAGGCTCGGTGGCTTGGGTGTCCGCACCGCCACCCAAATTGCTGTCCCAGCCTTCCTGTCTTCCTCCTCAGCATCAGATGACCTGGTTAAGGAAATTCTACCTGACACCCTCAGTGATGTAGCGGGGATACAGGACCCCCCCACTACACGGAATGCGACACGAAATGGGGTGCCATGGCAGACCCAGCACTCAGACCAGCCATGCCGAAAGCCAAGAAACAATCCAGTTGGGACAGCCCCATTGCAGACAAAGAAGCCACAGCTTTGCTGGAGGCAGCAACAACCCCCAGTGATCGTGCACGCCTCACAGCTGTGCAGGCTCCCCATGCAGGGGACTTCCTTTTGGCAGTCCCTATGTCTGCGACAGGCACACGTCTTGATCCGCAGGAGCTCCGTATTGCAGTCGCTCTCCCGTCTTGCTGCCCCTATCCACACTGTTCATAGGTGTATTTGCGGCGAGGCAGATGCTGCGAATATGGATTGCATGGCCTGCACTGTGGAAAATCTGGTGGTTGGCACACTAGACACGACGAAGTAAACGACATCATTAAAAGAAGCCTTGCCTCTGCCCAGTGTCCAGCGGAGAGAGAGCCCCGCAACCTTCTGAACCGGTACTCTGTTAGCTTTGCGGCCGACCAGACGGAATCACACTGCGTCGTTGGAAGGGTGGCAGACAGTTGGCAGGGACTATACTNTGGAGGAAATACAGAAGACAATGGACAGAGGACAAATGATTAGATGCAACAGGTTAGGAACGACTACGTTAACACAAGAAGAGTACGGAAAGAAATTATGAGAAACGATATTTGCGATCAAAGCGAAAAATCAACCTAAATTACTACATACCCATATAAGAAGGAATCTGTCGCTGAACAATCAAATGACAAGACTAAGGAAAACACGAGGGGCATATATGGAAAGTGACAACGAAATCTGCGAGGTACTGAATGCCAGTTTCCATGGAGTGTTCACAACTGAGCCTGAGCAGCTCCCATTATTAGAAGAGATGACCTTAGATGAGAGACAATAAAGATATTTATCAGATTTATATAGATAAAAAAGACTTTAAAATATCGACTTTATGACTTTAAAAATTGTTTATATAGATATAAAGACTTTATATCTGATAAAAAGACTTTATCAGATATAAAGGTGATAGCAGAGGAGGCAATGAAATTGTTGACAACATTGGATGCAACTAATGCGGTTAGACCAAACAAAGTATCAGGCTGGATACTAAAAGAGGCAGCACAGGCCCTCAGCATGCCTCTGGCAAGGATTTTTAATGAGTCACTTAAGAAGGGAGAGTTGCCCAGTTGCTGGAAGAAGGCAAATATGGTACCAATTTTCAAGAAATAGGATAGGGAGGTGGTACTTAATTACAGACCTGTATCACTGACAAGCATCCCCTGCAAAATACTTGAAAGAATAGTCAGGCTAAGACTTGGTGCGTACCTAGAGAACATTAGGTTTGTAAACAAATGCCAACATGGGTTCAGGGAAGGGAAATCATACCTATCAAACCTTCTGGAATTCTTTGATAAAAAAACAAGAATAAGGCAGGACAGGGATGGATGGGCAGATTGCATATATATCTGGACTGCCAAAAAGTCTTTAATACAGTACCGCACAGGAGACTGCTATTCAAACTTGAAAGGCAGGCGGAGTAAACAGAAAGACCCTTTCATGGGTAAGGAACTACCTAACAGGAAGAAACCAGAGAGTAATGGTAAGGGGCGAGAAGTCGGACTAGCGAATAGTAACGAGTGGAGTACCTCAAGGATCGGTGCTGGGACAAGATCTATTTCTAATATATCTAAACGACATGTTTACAGGAATTGAGCCCTATATGTCGATTTTCACGGATGACGCAAAATTAATGAGAAGAGTTGTGACAGATGAGGATTGTAGGATCCTCTAATAGGATTTGAACTGATTACAGAGATGTCAGAAAAATGACTACTGGAGTTCAACACGAGCAAATATTGTGAAATAATCGAAATGGAATTAAGTGATAGGAGACCAATGAAGGCACACTTCCTACCTTTGACGATTCGTGAAAGATGCCTGGGAGTTGAGTCTTAGAGTATGCCGCCCCATCATGGAGCCCCCCACTTGAAGAAACACATATGGAAACTGGAAAAGGTTCAGAAGTTTGCGATGAGACTCGTCCCAGAGCTACGAAGGATGGGGTATGAAGAGTGCCAGAAGGAACTAAACCTGACAACATAAGAAAAAAAGAAAGGAAATGGGGGATATGATATGAACTTATAAATACTCAGAGGGATTAACAGAGTAGAAATAGAGGAAATGTTCGCACTGAATAATAACACAACAAGGGGACATGGGTGGAAGCTGGAAACTCAGATGAGTCACAGAGATGTTAGCAAGTTTTCTTTTAGCACAAACCTGCGCACAGAAATAACACCACATGAGACCAGGAGGCATACAGGATGTACAGAATATCCCCGTTGAAAAGCAAAGGTGCAATAGCTACTCTGAGAGAGAACTCTATCAACATCAGAGGCCCGAGACTTTTCAACACGCTTCCACTACACATCAGGGGCACAACTGGCGCACCCCTTACAGAGTTCAAGAGAGAACTTGATAAACACCTCCAAAGGATACCTGATCATCCAGGCTATGATTAATACGTCAGGCTGCAACAGCCATGTCCAACAGCCTTGTTGGCCAGTCCAGCAACGAGGAGGCCTGGTCGAGTACCAGGCCGCTGGGACGCTAAGCCCTGGAATCATCGCAAGGTACCTGCAAGGTAACTGCAAGGTAACCGCAAGGTAACCGCAAGGTAACCGCAAGGTAACCGCAAGATAACCGCAAGGTAAACGCAAGATAACCGCAAGGTAACCGCAAGGTATCCGCAAGATAACCACAAGGTAACCGCAAGGTAACTGCAAGGTAACCACAAGGTAACCGCAAGATAATCGCAAGGTAGCCGCAAGGTACCTGCAAGGTAACCGCAAGGTAACCGCAAGGTAACTGCAAGGTAACCGCAAGGTACCTGCAAGGTAACCGCAAGGTACCTGCAAGGTAACCGCAAGGTACCTGCAAGGTAACCGCAAGGTAACCGCAAGATAACCGCAAGGTAACCGCAAGGTAACCGCAATGTACCTGCAAGGTAACCGCAAGGTAACCGCAAGATAACCGCAAGGTAACCGCAAGGTAACCGCAAGGTAACCGCAATGTACCTGCAAGGTAACCGCAAGGTACCTGCAAGGTAACCGCAAGGTAACCGCAAGATAACCGCAAGGTACCTGCAAGGTAACCGCAAGGTACCTGCAAGGTAACCGCAAGGTAACCGCAAGGTAACCGCAAGATAACCGCAAGGTAACCGCAAGGTAACCGCAAGGTAACCGCAAGGTAACCGCAATGTACCTGCAAGGTAACCGCAAGGTAACCGCAATGTACCTGCAAGGTAACCGCAAGGTTGCAAGGTAACTGCAAGGTAACCGCAAGGTAACCGCAAGGTAACCGCAATGTACCTGCAAGGTAACCGCAAGGTAACCGCAATGTACCTGCAAGGTAACCGCAAGGTTGCAAGGTAACTGCAAGGTAACCGCAAGGTACCTGCAAGATAACCGCAAGGTAACCACAAGGTAACCACAAGGTAACCGCAAGGTAACCGCAAGGTAACCGCAATGTACCTGCAAGGTAACCGCAAGGTTGCAAGGTAACTGCAAGGTAACCACAAGATAACCGCAAGGTAACCGCAAGGTAACCACAAGATAACCGCAAGGTAACCGCAAGGTAACCACAAGATAACCGCAAGGTAACCGCAAGGTAACCACAAGATAACCGCAAGGTAACCGCAAGGTAACCGCAAGGTAATGTAACGTGAGAGTAGTGGAAAAATGGAATGAACTTAAGAAGAAGGTTGTGGAAGCAAACTCTATTCATTATTTAAAAAATTTGATATGATAAGTGAAATCGGACGGGAGTCATTGCTGTAAACATCCTGTGGCTAACAAAGGCGGGATCCAAGATCAATACTCGATCCTTGAAAATTATGAAAATGATATAGCAAACAAAGCCAAGACCGAACCAAAGCTATTCCACAGTCATATCAGGAGGAAAACAACAGTGAAAGAACAGGTGATGAAGCTTAGAACGGGTCAAGCCGTTCTTGCATAGTCAGGAATACAGAGAATGACAATGAGGTGTGTGAAGAACTCAATAAAAGGTTCCAGGAGGTCTTCACAACAGAACGAGGTGAGATCAATGCACTTGGAGAGGTGGCAGTAAACCAGGCGGCCTTGGAAGGGTTCGAAATTACAAGAGATGAGGTCAAGAAGCATCTGTTGGATCTGGACGTGAAAGGCTGTTGGCCTAGACGGAATCTCACCATGGGTATTGAAAGAGAGTGCAGAGGCACATTTCTTGCCACTCTCCATAGTGTATAGTAGGTTACTGGAGACGGGAGACCTAACAGAAATATGGAAGACGGCTAATGTAGTCCCAATATACAAAAAGGGTGACAGACAAGAGGCACTGAACTACAGGCCAGTGTCCTTAACTTGTATACCATGCAAGGTGATGGGTACGATCGTGAGAAAAAAACCTAGTAACACATCTGGAGACAAGGGACTTCGTGACCACCCCTCAACATGGGTTCAGGGAGGGTAAATCTTGCCTTACTGGTTTGATAGAATTCTACGGCCAGGTGACAAGACACAGTACTCCATAAGAGGCTGGTGAATAAGCTGGAGAGACAGACAGGAGTGACTGGTAAGGTGCTCCAGTGGATAAGAGATTACCTAAGCAATAGGAAACAGAGAGTTACAGTGAGTGGTGAGACCTCAGATTGGCATGAAGTCACCTGTGGAGTCCCACAGGGCTCTGTATTAGGACTTATCCTGTTTCTGATATGCATAAATGATCTCCCAGAGGGTATAAACTCATTCCTCTCAATGTTTGCTGACGACGCCAATATTATGAGAAGGATTAAGACAGAGGAGGACTGCTTGAGGCTTCAGGTAGACCTAGGCAAACTGAAGGAATGGTCAAACAAATGGTTGTTAGAGTTTAACCCAAGCAAATGTAATGTCATGAAGATAGGTATAGTGAGCAGGAGGTAAAATACAAGGTATCATATGGGAAAGGAAATACTTCAAGAGTGTGACGGTGCCCCCCCCCCCTTATATTTCGCCCACGCCAGCTGTAAGAGTCATATCTACTTTACCCGAACGTTCTCTGCCTTCCAGAGAACAATTTGACATATGTGGGAGCATGAGGTGTTCTCGCATAGGAGAGAAATTAGCTAAAGAAGAGTGTTTTGGCCAGTGGCTTAGGCCCTTTTGGACGCCAAGATGGCGCCGACTCCTACGTTTTTGCGCCAAAATGTTATGGGCGTCAGTGGCACCATATTGGCCAAGAATGGTGACGTGGTACAGGGAGCCAATGAGAAACGCACCTGGCAAGTGTGACGTCACGAGTAGAGGTAGGTCCGAGCCATGCGCCCCCGTGGCGCCAGGAGTTAGATACAACACGTCGTCAAGGGCGGACGTGCAATAGGGGGGGTCCTGTCAGTCTGACAGTATTCGCCCCTCTCCGGCGAATTTACGCATCACCAGTGGTCTGCAAGCATCCTGTGAGGTCTTCCGAACTCCGTGAGGCAGATAGAAGAGGAATTGACGGGAAACGAGCAACAAGTGCTCCAGTGACAGGTGCTAAGCAAGAATGAAGCCTGGTCAATGACGTCAGGGACGACTGTAC
>WNGS01166415.1:8424-20277 GCA_020271785.1 Procambarus virginalis
TTATTCATAGTCTAACCTTATACGCTTGAAACAATTCGAGCGAGTCTCTGTTTTCCATATATTACCCGGTAATTTGTTCCAGAAATCTACAACCATGTTTTCAAACCAGTATTTTTTACCCAAGTCTCATCCAGTATATATATCCATTTTTCGCGTTCTGTTTTGTGATGCTATATTTAAAACCTAATTAATATTCCGTGTTGATAGTCTTTAAAGCATTTACCTGACTCGTGTCTCTCGTCGCCTTTATGGAGAATATGAATTAAGCTGCTTTAAGCTTTCTTTACTGGGAAAGTTTAGGATTAAGCATTAAGCTTTTTAAGCTAATCTCCTACTATTAAGTTGCTCCTCCTTCTGAAGTGTATGTGTCAATATGCAGCATCAGCGACCAAACCTGACCAACATTATTAGTGTCTTCAACACACAGCTCATCACAGATACAAGAGCCCACGGTGCCGCTGCTGGACTGTCGCACCCTGCAAGAGGAGTATTCTTGCACACAAGATGATAAAGGGAATGAGCGAAGCTCCTGGACACGGAATTACGGGCTCACCATAGCCCGTGCTACATGGACCCCCCGTTCGTTTCTGAGGTAGCTAAATCTAAAAACACAACAAACACCTGCCTGGTGTGGTGAGGCAAGTCCACCCTCACGGGTACCCCAGTATGTACACAAGGAGGGAAACTTGAAAAATGAGACAAGTTATACCTCAACGAAACCTAGTTAATAACACAACACTTTATTATACATCGGAATCTATATAAAACATCCATATGCATGTACTGGGCCACGGGGCCCTCAGGACCAGGAACTCTACTTGTATAGTAGCACATTGTAAAATACGGACTACTCTGGAGCCAAGAGACGCAAATTTGTACAAGGCTGGCGTGATATGGACGCAGATTTTTCTACCACATACGTGCCACACATTTACAATGCTAAACAGCATATAGTACATTTTCTTCTGTCCCTCCATGGTCCGGGTATAAACAGTATAAGGTTCAGGCGACTTCTATCTTGAACAATCAACCAGTAGAAGTGCTTGATTTGAGTGCCTTATATAGAAAATGCTAAGTCTAAAAAGCCTAACGAACATAACATCACAGATTTACGTCGTGTCCTACATAAAACAGTGCTACGCTGGTCCTGGATTACCTGGTGTAACAACGGCAGACGGCCGCCACTCCATCTGCACAAATGGAGGGCCCCTCTTGCACAAGGAGGGGCCCCCCCTCTACACACATGGAGGGGCCTCTCTACAGCAATGGTAGGGGCCCCTGCTACACAATGTGAGGGCCCCTCTACACATGTAATGGAGAGGGGCCCTTCGGCCTACACATCTGGATGGCGTGCACTCTCATTACATCAACAATGTGAGGGGGGCCCCTCCTGCAGCTAATGGACGGTGGCCCCCTCTGACCACAATTGGAGTAGACCCTTCTATTGGGACACTCAGATGGAGGGTGCCTCCTCTATAATGGGAAGCGGAGAGACCCCTCTACACAATGGAGGGGCCCCTCTACCCAATGGAGGGGCCCCTCTACCCAATGGAGGGGGTCTCACCTACCGAGTATTCAATGGAAGTGGAGGGGGAGCCCCTCTGCACAATTGGAGAGGGGCCCTCTTATCACAATGGAGGTAGTACAGTGATGCAAAAAAAAAACAAGAGTCACCTGTCGCACTAACATCTTGCGTAATTACAGTCCGAGAGAGAGAGAGAGATTTTGAGAGAGACAGGGAGATGATGATGAGAGTGAGGGACGAGGAGAGAGAGAGAAGTACATGATCCCCCGACCGATGAAGAGAGAGGGAGGAGACGAAGAGAGGGAGAGGAGAAGGAGAGTGGAGATAGTGACGAGTCGAATTTCCAGTTTTAAGGGAATTGAATGAACTCCACAACCCAGAGTAAGAAGGGCGGTGCACGGGGAGAGATTCCTGTCCATTCCGTCTAACCGCTGTGAATAAATTACAACAGCCACTAGTATCCGCTACACTATTGTTCATGGTTACAGCCTATCGTGTCTATGCCTTACCCTATTCTATGCAAGAACTAGGCAAACATATTTTATAAATGTGAAAGTTATATATATATATATATATATATATATATATATATATATATATATATATATATATATATATATATAATATAATATAACTGAAAACTCACACCCCAGAAGTGACTCGATCCCATACTGCCAGGAGCAACGCAACTGGTATGTACAGGACGCCTTAATCCGCTTGACCATCACGACCGACAAAATATGTTGCCCCAAAAATGAGGTGATTTGATAAATGCTATGCCCAAGATTACCATCCGAGTGCCGGCGGGGAAGAGGTTCAAATAGCTTCGGCTATCACTTTCTTTTGTCCTGTCGTGATGGTCAAGTGGATTAAGGCATCCTGTACATACCAGTTGCGTTGCTCCTGGCTGTATGGGTTCGAGCCACTTTGGTGTGTGAGTTTTCAGTTGCATATAGTCCTGGGGACCATTCAGGCTTGTTCGCATTTGTGTTCCTCACGTGTTTCCCCAAAATGAGGTGATTTGATAAAATGCTATGCCCAAGATTACCATCCGAGTGCCGGCGGGGAAGTGGTTCAAATAGCTTCGGCTATCACTTCCTTTTGTCCGGTCGTGATGGATAAGCGGATTAAGGTGTCCTGTACATACCAGTTGCATTGCTCCTGGCAGTATGGGTTCGAGTCACTTCTGGGGTGTGAGTTTTCAGTTGCATATAGTCCTGGGGACCATTCAGGTTTGTTCGCATATATATATATATATATATATATATATATATATATATATATATATATATAACTGAAAACTCACACCCCAGAAGTGACTCGAACCCATACTCCCAGGAGCAAAGCAACTGGTAACTACAGGGCGCCTTAATCCGCTTGACCATCACGACCGGACATAATGAGGTGATAGCCGAAGCTATTTGAACCACCTCACCGCCGGCACTCGGATGGTTATCTTGGGCATAGCATTTTATCAAATCACCTCATTTTTTTGGGGCAACACGTGAGGAACACAAATGCAAACAAGCCTGAATGGTCCCCAGGACTAGATACAACTGAAAACTCACACCCCAGAAGTGACTCGAACCCATACTCCCAGGAGCAAAGCAACTGGTAACTACAGGGCGCCTTAATCCGCTTGACCATCACGACCGGACATAATGAGGTGATAGCCGAAGCTATTTGAACCACCTCACCGCCGGCACTCGGATGGTTATCTTGGGCATAGCATTTTATCAAATCACCTCATTTTTTTGGGGCAACACGTGAGGAACACAAATGCAAACAAGCCTGAATGGTCCCCAGGACTAGATACAACTGAAAACTCACTTCGCTTCGGCTATCACCTCATTATGTCCGGTCGTGATGGTCAAGCGGATTAAGGCGCCCTGTAGTTACCAGTTGCTTTGCTCCTGGGAGTATGGGTTCGAGTCACTTCTGGGGTGTGAGTTTTCAGTTGTATCTAGTCCTGGGGACCATTCAGGCTTGTTTGCATATATATATATATATATATAATATATATATATATATATATATATATATATATATATATATATATATATATATAATCACATAATTGGAGACCAACTATGGAGACCTCCATAGTAGGAGGAAATAAGGGATGGAATTTATCAGGGTAAAGCGCCAAGCAATTACAAGTAGATATCCCTTAGAAGGGGGCAGGATAAAGATTTGGGATGGGATGGGGGGGGGATGGAATGGTGCCCAACCACTTGGACGGTCGGGGATTGAACGCCGACCTGTACGAAGCGAAACCGTCGCTCTACCGTCCTTCCCCTGCCCAAGTGGTTGGGCAGGGAAAGAAGGAAAAAATAGGGGAAGATGTGAGGGGTAGGGGGGGGGGTGTGGGACATACAAAATACCCCGGGCAGCGCCGGGTACCCCTCTGTGTTAGATATAAGTAAGGTCTTCAGGGGCAGAGGAAAACGACTCTACTTTCAAAAAGAGTGATAAATTCCAACTTATACTTAAGTAAGGGGGACTCAATTAAGTAGTTGTAGTGGATACAGTAGACAATAACACAAGGCAGAGGACGCACAGTGCTCGGGACATGACGAGGTGGGTCGTCCTGCCCTCACGTCGTCCCCTCGTCATTATTACCATTAGAAAGTCAGACTAAGGAAGCATCAATGAGAGAAATAACAGGCTGGGATAGTACTGACTTCAACATGGAAGGCCACGTCACTGATGGCACTCTTCTAAGCACTGATGCCATTTGATATGAATTACTGTACTCGGCTTTCCCTCTGTCCTTTGAAGGTCAGAGGGAGGGTAGAGTCGTGGACCTTCGAACATCAAAGGTCCACGACTTAACCTCCGACCATCAAATGTAAAAATAATATCACCGGAATACATGATGAAGATATCAAAGGGAAGTTAGCATAGTTTTAACTAGACGTTCTAGTTTTAATCTAGTTTTAAACTGCCACATTAACCAGGCTATAAACATTATGGGCCTTCAGGCTGCTGTCAGCGACAGTCTTGTTGATCAAGTTATCACCAGGACAACACACAGCCTCGAGTCGGGCTCGGGAAGTGGAATTCTCAATTCCGGCCATCAACAAGCCTCAAGCGAGACATCAGTATAGGCACATAGACGTCAACCGGACTATTAAAAGCAGTATAACATGAGCAATGGTCGGAGCGCCGTAGCGGGGGTCAAGTGGTGCCCTGCAGGGTGCGGGTCTTCCCGAAACATACGTCACGCCAACCAAAGGTTAATGTGTACCGGTTCCTCCCCAGGTGGGTTAATGAGTACTGGTTCCTCCAGGTGAGTTAACCGCTCCACAACTACTGCTGCCCCCCACCCCCCCCACTTCAGAGTCTCAAGGATTTGTCGATTTATGGTCACTGTGGGCTGCTGGAGGCCGAGCTTGGTAAGGTGGGAGGCTGGTGGAAAGGATGGGAGATTGAAGCGCAGAATAGCGTGAGGAGATAAGAATGAGGAGGCTGGGGTTAGGGGGGGGGGGGTATCCTGGCATCACAGGTGGCGTTGATGCATCGTATGTGTTCTCGAAGCTGTTCTTAGTCTGGTGCTAGTGTTGCTGATCCAGCCGCTAGTGTTGCTGATCCAGCCGCTAGTGTTGCTGATCCAGCCGCTAGTGTTGCTGATCCAGCCGCTAGTGTTGCTGATCCAGCCGCTAGTGTTGCTGATCCAGCCGCTAGTGTTGCTGATCCAGCCGCTAGTGCTGCTGATCCAGCCGCTAGTGCTGCTGATCCAGCCGCTAGTGTTGCTGATCCAGCCGCTAGTGCTGCTGATCCAGCCGCTAGTGTTGCTGATCCAGCTGCTAGTGCTGCTGATCCAGCCGCTAGTGTTGCTGATCCAGCTGCTAGTGCTGCTGATCCAGCCGCTAGTGTTGCTGATCCAGCCGCTAGTGCTGCTGATCCAGCCGCTAGTGTTGCTGATCCAGCCGCTAGTGTTGCTGATCCAGCCGCTAGTGTTGCTGATCCAGCTGCTAGTGCTGCTGATCCAGCCGCTAGTGTTGCTGATCCAGCCGCTAGTGCTGCTGATCCAGCCGCTAGTGTTGCTGATCCAGCCGCTAGTGCTGCTGATCCAGCCGCTAGTGCTGCTGATCCAGCCGCTAGTGCTGCTGATCCAGCCGCTAGTGCTGCTGATCCAGCCGCTAGTGCTGCTGATCCAGCCGCTAGTGTTGCTGATCCAGCCGCTAGTGCTGCTGATCCAGCCGCTAGTGTTGCTGATCCAGCCGCTAGTGCTGCTGATCCAGCCGCTAGTGCTGCTGATCCAGCCGCTATTGTTGCTGATCCAGCCGCTAGTGCTGCTGATCCAGCCGCTAGTGTTGCTGATCCAGCCGCTAGTGCTGCTGATCCAGCCGCTAGTGTTGCTGATCCAGCCGCTAGTGCTGCTGATCCAGCCGCTAGTGTTGCTGATCCAGCCGCTAGTGCTGCTGATCCAGCCGCTGGTGTTGCTGATCCAGCCGCTAGTGCTGCTGATCCAGCCGCTAGTGCTGCTGATCCAGCCGCTAGTGCTGCTGATCCAGCCGCTAGTGCTGCTGATCCAGCCGCTAGTGCTGCTGATCCAGCCGCTAGTGTTGCTGATCCAGCCGCTAGTGCTGCTGATCCAGCCGCTAGTGCTGCTGATCCAGCCGCTAGTGCTGCTGATCCAGCCGCTAGTGCTGCTGATCCAGCCGCTAGTGCTGCTGATCCAGCCGCTAGTGTTGCTGATCCAGCCGCTAGTGTTGCTGATCCAGCCGCTAGTGCTGCTGATCCAGCCGCTAGTGTTGCTGATCCAGCTGCTAGTGTTGCTGATCCAGCCGCTAGTGTTGCTGATCCAGCTGCTAGTGTTGCTGATCCAGCTGCTAGTGTTGCTGATCCAGCCGCTAGTGTTGCTGATCCAGCTGCTAGTGTTGCTGATCCAGCCGCTAGTGTTGCTGATCCAGCCGCTAGTGCTGCTGATCCAGCCGCTAGTGTTGCTGATCCAGCTGCTAGTGTTGCTGATCCAGCCGCTAGTGTTGCTGATCCAGCCGCTAGTGTTGCTGATCCAGCTGCTAGTGTTGCTGATCCAGCTGCTAGTGTTGCTGATCCAGCCGCTAGTGTTGCTGATCCAGCTGCTAGTGTTGCTGATCCAGCCGCTAGTGTTGCTGATCCAGCCGCTAGTGTTGCTGATCCAGCTGCTAGTGTTGCTGATCCAGCTGCTAGTGTTGCTGATCCAGCCGCTAGTGTTGCTGATCCAGCCGCTAGTGCTGCTGATCCAGCCGCTAGTGTTGCTGATCCAGCTGCTAGTGTTGCTGATCCAGCCGCTAGTGTTGCTGATCCAGCCGCTAGTGTTGCTGATCCAGCTGCTAGTGTTGCTGATCCAGCCGCTAGTGTTGCTGATCCAGCCGCTAGTGCTGCTGATCCAGCCGCTAGTGTTGCTGATCCAGCTGCTAGTTTTAATGAAAATGATGTAAAATTCCGAGGCTGCAAATTTGTCAATGTTTACACAGTTTGTGTAAATTTCATCTTTTAATGTTTGTGTTTATCTTGTTGATTTGTGTTCTTTGTTAAGAATACTTGTCGCGCCGCTGACAAGTTTAAAACTGGTGTCTTGAAACAAAGCTTAAGAATCATTTTTCTCTTAAGAGAGATTATTTTATTGATTTTCTCTC
Source organism: Procambarus virginalis (assembly GCA_020271785.1). NCBI lineage: Eukaryota > Metazoa > Arthropoda > Malacostraca > Decapoda > Cambaridae > Procambarus > Procambarus virginalis. The sequence continues at coordinate 15,577 of WNGS01166415.1, forward strand.
TTTATTATTAATGGAGTTATGATATATCCCGTCTTCTGTACCGTCTGTCTCACTGATATCTTGAGGTTATCTTGAGTTGATTTCGGGGCTTAGTGTCCCCGCGGCTTTGTCCTCGACCAGGCCTCCACCCCCAGGAAGCAGCCCATGACAGCTGACTAATTCTCAGGTACCAATTTACTGTTAGGTAACATGGACATCAGGGTGAAAGAAACTCTGCCCATTGTTTCTCGCCGACACCGGGGTCGAACCCGGACCACAGAATCACGCGTCTATAGTGTTTTGTCCGCTCAGCCACCGGCTCCCGTAAACTGTCGTCAGGGAGGTGACAGCTGTCACGAGGTCATTGTCTCGTTCATGTATTGCCCGTCACGTCATAATGACCTTGTCTTGGTTATTATAACATTGTGTGAATGTTCCAGTTCCAATATTTTTTCCGGTATAAATGATAACTGTTCTGAGACATTTTTCAAAACCCAAGTTAATTATAAATGTAACTAAATGTGTGAATTGAGGCCCGCCCCGGACCCTCCCTCGCCCCGGACCCTCCCTCGCCCGGACCCTCCCCCGTCCCGGACAGTCCAACACCCCGGACCCTCCCCCGCCCCGGACCCTCCCCCGCCCCGGACCCTCCCCCGCCCCGGATCCTCCCCCGTCCCGGACCCTCCCCCGTCCCGGACAGTCCAACACCCCGGACCCTCCCTCGCCCCGGACCCTCTCCCGTCCCGGGACAGTCCATCCCCCGGACCCTCCCTCGCCCCGGACCCCTCCCTCGCCCCGGACCTCCCCCCGCCCCGGACCCTCTCTCCCCGTCCCGGACAGTCCAACACCCCGGACCCGCCCTCGCCCCGGACCCTCCCTCGCCCCGGACCCCTCTCCCGTCCCGGACAGTCCCAAACACCCCGGACCCTCCCTCGCCCCGGACCCTCCCTCGCCCCGGACCCTCCCTCGCCCCGGACCCTCTCCCGTCCCGGACAGTCCAACACCCCGGACCCTCCCTCGCCCCGGACCCTCCCCCGCCCCGGACCCTCCCCCGTCCCTGGACCAGTCCAACCCCCCGGACCCTCCCCCGTCCCGGGACAGTCCAACACCCCGGACCCTCCCCCGTCCCGGACCCTCCCCCGTCCCGGACCCTCCCCCGCCCCGGACAGTCCAACACCCCGGACCCTCCCCGCCCCGGACCCTCACCTGCCCCCGGACCCTCCCCCGCCCCGGACAGTCCAACACCCCGGACCCTCCCCCGCCCCGGACCCTCCCCCGCCCCGGACAGACCAACACCCCGGACTCTTCCCCCGCCCCGGACAGACCAACACCACCGGACCCTCCCCCGTCCCGGACAGTCCAACACCCCGGACCCTCCCCCGCCCCGGACCCTCTCCCGTCCCGGACAGTCCAACACCCCGGACCCTCCCTCGCCCGGACCCTCCCCCGTCCCGGACCCTCCCCCGCCCCGGACAGACCAACACCCCGGACCCTCCCCCGCCCCGGACAGACCAACACCCCGGACCCTCCCCCGCCCCGGACAGTCCAACACCCCCGGACCCTCCCCCGCCCCGGACAGTCCAACACCCCGGACCCTCCCTCGCCCCGGACCCTCTCCCGTCCCGGACAGTCCAACACCCCGGACCCTCCCCCGCCCCGGACAGTCCAACACCCCGGACCCTCCCCCGCCCCGGACCCTCCCCCGCCCCGGACCCTCCCCCGCCCCGGACCCTCCCTCGCCCCGGACCCTCCCCCGTCCCGGACCCTCCCCCGCCCCGGACCGTCCAACACCCCCGGACCCTCCCCGCCCCGGACCCTCCCCCGCCCCGGACCCTCCCCCGCCCCGGACAGCCCAACACCCCGGACCCTCCCCCGCCCCGGACAGTCCAACACCCCGGACCCTCCCCCGCCCCGGACCCTCCCCCGCCCCGGACAGTCCAACACTCCGGACCCTCCCCCGCCCCGGACCCTCCCCCGCCCCGGACAGTCCAACACCCCGGACCCTCCCCCGCCCCGGACCCTCCCCCGCCCCGGACAGTCCAACACCCCCGGACCCTCCCCCGCCCCGGACCCTCCCCCGCCCCGGACAGTCCAACACCCCGGACCCTCCCCCGCCCCGGACAGTCCAACACCCCGGACCCTCCCCCGCCCCGGACCGTCCAACACCCCGGACCCTCCCCCCGCCCCGACCGTCCAATACCCCGGACCCTCCCCCGCCCCGGACAGTCCAACACCCCGACCCTCCCCCGCCCCGGACAGTCCAACCCCCCGGACCCTCCCCCGCCCCGGACCGTCCAACACCCCGGACCCTCCCCCGCCCCGGACCGTCCAATACCCCGGACCCCCCCCCCGCCCCGGACAGTCCAAACCCCCGGACCCTCCCCCGCCCGGACCGTCCAATACCCCGGACCCTCCCCCGCCCCGACAGTCCAACACCCCGGACCCTCCCCCGCCCCGGACAGTCCAACACCCCGGACCCCTCCCCCGCCCCGGACCCGTCCAACACCCCGGACCCTCCCCCGCCCCGGACCGTCCAACACCCCGGACCCTCCCCCCGCCCCCGGACCGTCCAATACCCCGGACCCTCCCCCGCCCCGGACAGTCCAACACCCCCGGACCCTCCCCCGCCCCGGACAGTCCAACACCCCGGACCGTCCAACTCTCGCTCCAATATTGACGTCTCATTTTTTCACCTAACCTTCCAGATTTAGGGAGCAATTTTTAAAATGTTTTAATCGTGACTGGAAGCGAGTTTTAAACCCCTCGTTCAGACCACAGCGGCCAGCCTCTCGCCTCTTTAACACAGTTCTTTGTTGGACTTGGAATATACTGAAACTTGATTATAGTATGGCCAAAATCCACAAGGGCCGTGACGAGGATTCGAAACCCTGCGTCCGAGAGCATCCCAGACGCTGCTATGTACCACACAGTACAGCACAGGGTGGTCCACTCAACCCTTCACACTGCTGGGCATCATTACAGCTGTAAATTACAGCTGATGTACTTACAGCAGTATTTTGAGCGATATATCGCCTTATTGCCCTAACCATACTCCGATATTATAGAGAGACCTGTTAGCAGTGACGGTATTAACAGCCTGGTTTACCAGAGCACCAATGAGGAAGCAAGGTCAGAGAGGCGGGCCGCGGAAACATTGATCCCCGGTACTGTAGTCAAAGTACTGTAGTTAAGGTAAGGTCGACAAAAAAGTTATTATTTTACTGCTAGTAAAGTCATATACGGAGTAAAGTACAATTTACCCTTTGCTTATCCTGCCTAGGAAATGGTCTATGTCCTCGATTCACAACCGAGAATCCTGGGTTCGATCCCCGGGGCAGAACCATAAATGGTTGGGCACGTTTTTTTTCACCCTGATGCTCATGTTCACTTTGCTGTTAATACAGTTGCAGTGTGTTGTATCCTGGGCAGCATCAGTAGTTCGACACCTCGATAAGTCTAAGTGTCACCTCGATAAGTCTAAGTGTCACCTCGATAAGTCTAAGTGTCACCTCGATAAGTCTAAGTGTCACCTCCATAAGTCTAAGTGTCACCTCGATAAGTCTTAGTGTCACCTCGATAAGTCTAAGTGTCACCTCGATAAGTCTTAGTGTCACCTCGATAAGTCTTAGTGTCACCTCGATAAGTCTTAGTGGTCACCTCGATAAGTCTTAGTGTCACCTCGATAAGTCTAAGTGCCACCTCGATAAGTCTTAGTGCCATCTCGATAAGTCTAAGTGTCACCCTCGATAAGTCTAAGTGTCACCTCGATAAGTCTAAGTGTCACCTCGATAAGTCTAAGTGTCACCTCGATAAGTCTAAGTGTCACCCTCGATAAGTCTAAGTGCCACCTCGATAAGTCTTAGTGTCACCTCGATAAGTCTTAGTGTCACCTCGATAAGTCTTAGTGTCACCCTCGATAAGTCTAAGTGCCACCTCGATAAGTCTTAGTGTCATCTCGATAAGTCTAAGTGTCACCCTCGATAAGTCCAAGTGTCACCTCGATAAGTCTTACTGTCACCTCGATAAGCCTTACTGTCACCTCGATAAGTCTTACTGTCACCTCGATAAGCCTACTGTCACCTCGATAAGTCTAGTGTCACCTCGATAAGTCTAAGCGATAAGCTGCCTGTCACCCGACAACAGAAAATAAAATAAAAAAAGTCACAGGAAAGAGAACTACCAGAGAGTTGGAAGACAGACAATGTAGTGTCAATATATAAAGAAAGAACATGACGAGGCGTTGAACAACTGGCCATTGTCACTTAGTTGCATATCATGCAAGGTGATGGCATATGATGCAAGGTGATGGCATATGATGCAAGGTGAGGAGAAAACACCAGGAGAAAGAGACTAGTACAACATCTAGAGAGAAAGGCATTAATAACAAAACGCCAACTTGGGTTCACGGATGGCAAATCTGGCTTCAAAAACTTGGTAAAAGTCCTATGTTTGGGCGACTAAGATCAGATAAGATAGATAAAGGAGGGAGGGGGGAATTGTATATTTACGGGCTGTCTGAAAGCCTTCGACACAGTGTCCCACAAGAGACTAGTGTACACAATGGAGAAATTGGCAGGAGAAAGAGTTAAGACGAGTGACAGTCGCCTCAATCAAAGTCCAACTTAAGGGCCACACGACCAATCCTTCAAGTCCTGCCGGCCCGCACCGCGTTCCTCTTCATAACAAATATTTACTTCATTTTATTTATTGTTTAATTCAGAA
>WNGS01166415.1:25969-44582 GCA_020271785.1 Procambarus virginalis
ACCCAGTACCCGCCTGGCCAGCACCTCAAGGCTACTACACCTCCAGCCACGCTCCACTGACCACACACACACACACACACACACACCACACACACACACACACACACACACACACACACACACACACACCAGGGCACGCACGCGTGGAGAACAAGCCAAGCCAAGGAGAACATATTAGGCCAAAACAGGGAGAACACAGGTGGTAGACAGTCCCCAGCTGGATGAACTAAGAACAGTGTACGAACTGACCAGCCAATCACGGGAGTAGTTAGACGACTCTCAGTAGTCAACACCAACTTCCCAATTCAACTGTGTATTTAGTGACCGTCGAGAAGGACAAGTGAGGAGGAGGAGGGAGAGTCTGGCACAGAGGGAGGAGGAAGGGAGAGTCTGGCACAGAGGGAGGAGGGAGGGAGAGTCTGGCACAGAGGGAGGAGGAAGGGAGAGAGAGAGGGTGACAAGAGGGAGGCAAAATGAGAATGGAAGAAATGGGTGGGTAATGGGGAGGGAGTGAGAGAGAGAGAGGATAGGGATATTGGATGAACGAGGTGGCTGAGCTGGACAAGAGAAGGGGGGGGGGAGGGGATGTTGTCATGACCAAAACACGCGGTACACTCACCAGCCTTACCAGGAACATAACTGGAGAGGGTTCTAAGAGTTCTCCTACTTCCCGAGCCCGGCCTGAGGCCAGGCTCGACTTGTGATAACTTGGTCCAACAGGCTGTTGCTTGGAGCGGCCCGCAGGCCCACACATCCACCACAGTGGAAGGAGGTGGACCTTCCCCACACTACACACACTCCAGCTGCGTCAGTCGACGTTCACCAATACGACGGGCACAACAAACTCAGAAGGTCCTTAATAATACAATAAAAATCACAATAGCCTGGTATATCTTCGAGACGATCTCTGAAGCGGAGTGATGGAGTCGACCCGGAGTTGAAGGCCAGCTCACACCCGCGCAGTACCCGCTGGACCACGATGTGCTTAGAAGTTACCTAACCTGAAGTCCGCCCAAACTTGCAGGGAATTACTTTTAAGCACATGCGATCCAATAGGTAATGCGCGAGTCTGGGGTGACTTAAGACGCGGGTTCGATTCTATCGCCATGCACCAAAGAATTTCTTCTAAATAACACTGTAATGGGTTCGTCCTCCTACCCTTTATGCTTGGTGAGTACATTCTGTACTATACTCGTGTACTCTGTTCTGGTATCACGGTCCTGCACGTTCATATTTGCAAGAAAATAATAAATAAAGAATAATCATAATAATACAAAAAGAGACTATGTTGGGAGTGAGTGTAGCCTGCTGGGGCAGCCTCGTATATATAGGTGAGGTTGTCCACTCTCCCAACAACACCCCCCCCCCCTCACACCACAACCACCCTACACCCACAGTCAGAGAACACCGCCAACAACACCCACAGTCAGAGAACACCGCCAACACCCACAGTCAGAGAACACCGTCAACACCCACAGTCAGAGAACACCGTCAACACCCACAGTCAGAGAACACCGTCAACACCCACAGTCAGAGAACACCGTCAACACCCACAGTCAGAGAACACCGTCAACACCCACAGTCAGAGAACACCGTCAACACCCACAGTCAGAGAACACCCCCCAACAACACCCACAGTCAGAGAACACCGTCAACACCCAGTCAGAGAACACCGTCAACACCCACAGTCAGAGAACACCGCCAACACCCACAGTCAGAGAACACCGCCAACACCCACAGTCAGAGAACACCGCCAACACCCACAGTCAGAGAACACCGTCAACACCCACAGTCAGAGAACACCGCCAACACCCACAGTCAGAGAACACCGCCAACACAGACGCTCCACCACTCTTGTAGTAATGAAGGTGGACGTCTTGAGGCGTCAACACGACAAGCTGCTGCTGCTGGAGTCAACAGCTCTGTGGGTCTAAGGGCAACACGTAACAACAGCTTATCACAAGGAAACAAGAAAAGTCTGGCCTAAGATTACAGGCAAAGCAATTGTGAACTTACATAGATCCGTCTCCGTGTCTGGCCTCCGGTGGTGATAAGTCCGTACCTGAAAATAAAGACACACTATTGAACATTCGACACGAAACAAGCACATGTAATATGAAGACAATTCACAAGGGACCACAGCTGGCACCACAGCTGGCACCACAGCTGCCACCACAGAGGCACCACAGAGGCACCACAGCTGGCACCACATCAACGCCCTAATAATGACCCTGGAACAGTATCTAGAGTATTCCAGTCATTTATACTAATGACACTGATGTCAGTACTACTATTAATACCACTACTACTCTTACCAGGTATTAACACAAAGTAAAACATCCACCACTTGCATAGATATGATAACATTTGTATTTGCTAACATTTAGGGCATAAAAACACGCAAATCAAACATTATTGTTGGCTTCGTAAATGAGGCAAATGCAGTGTTTGCCGCCCTAACTGAAACACACACACACAGTTTACCATGGCAGTGAAATATGGACACAGGAGCCCAACCTTCTTCAGATGTGACAGGAAACACAGGCTACAGGGTGGAGTCAGCCTCTACATCAAAGACACACTGATATCTGCACCGGATCTGGTGAACACCACACACGATATGGTGGAAGTGCTGATAATCAAAAAATAGATCCTAAATGTGGTTATTGTCCTTGTATATAAGTCACCGGAGGCAAATCCTCAGCAGTTTAAAGACCAACTACTGAAAATAGAACACTGCTTAAAAAAACTCACAAACCCAGCCCCGAACATCATCAAGCTTGGGGACTTTAACCTATGGCACCTGCAATGGAAGAACGTAGCGAATATAGGTATATCCGAGAGAATACCAGGAAGCAGCCGTAATGAACATACACAAATGACCTACTACCGATGTGGGACAGATTTCCACTACACCAGCATAAAGTATAACCAACTAGAAAAGATAACACACTAGACCTTATTTTCACAAATATCGATGAATTGATCAGAAACATAATGATTGTAAATACCTGTCATACAAATCTCCATTTAACTGAAGTTCAGACAAGCATCAGATCAACGTAGTCAGTCCCAAATTCTAGAAAAGGAGAATTCATCCAATTTAAGTATAAACAGATAAACTGGGAACAAATAAACCAAGACCTCACATATATAAGCTGGGAAGAACAGCAAGAAAATGCAAACCTGAACCAGTGCCTCGATACAATGAGCTCTGAAGCACTAGAAATATGCTCAAGCCGCATACCTTAAATAACAAAAAAAGAGGAAAAGATACTGACTGGAACGGGAACGTTGTTCCCTCTATAGACGAAGAAAACGAATCGCGGAGCAGCTTGAGAGTCGCACCCTATCTCAAGAACGACTAACAAGGCAATGTAGAGAAATAGAAACTATTGAACTAAAGCTACGAGAATCATATAAACTCCAGGAGAGGCAGAAAGAGCAAAAGGCCATCAGCGAAAGAAATCCGAAACACTTTTTCTCCTATGGAAAACCTAGAATAAAATCATCATCTAGTCTCAGGCCCCTGGGAAAGGGAGACAGAACTTTCACAGATGGCAATAAAGAAATAAGCGAAATACTGAGGCAACAGTACGATTTCGTTTTCTGTGAGCCCTTAAACACACTGAAGAATGATAACCTTAACGAATTCTTCATGGATGTGATGCCAACATCAAATTATCTATCAGATGTCACCCTAACTCAACATTATTTTGAAGAAGCCATAGACAGTATGTATGTCTATTCACTCTGCACCAGGACCCTGATTCATGGAATTCTATATTCATCAAGAACTGTAAACAAAACACTATCGTAGACCCTACACAAAAAAAATGTTGGAGACGAAGCTAAGATACTGGTGTTATCCCTGACATACTAAAAATAACAGATATATAACAAATAAAACACTGATGTAATACACACATATCACAAAAGCCTTCAATAAATGTGGCCATGGTGTTATTTGCACACAAAATGCCTTCACAAAAGGAATCACCAGAAAAATAGGCAGATGGATCTACAATTTCCTGACTAACAGAACCCAATGTGTAATAGTCAACAAAGTAAAATCTGCAAAATCAATCGTGAAGAGCTCAGTCCCCCAGGGTACTGTGCTTGCTCCAGTACTTTTTCTCAACCTCATATCGGACATAGACAAGGACACAACCTATAGTACCGTATCATTCTTTGCAGATGACACTAGGATCTTCATGAGAGTAGGCAACATAGAGGACACAGCAAACCTCCAATCAGATGTAAATCAGGTCTTTCAATGGGCTACAGAAAATAATATGTATTTAATGAAAAGTTCCAGCTCCTGCGCTACGGAAAAAAAATGAAAATATAAAAAAGGAAACCACGTACAAAACGCAGTCAAAGCAAAACATAAAACGAAAAAGCAATGTAAAGGATTTGTGAGTAATCATGGCAAAACAAGACCTTACCTTTAAAGAACACAAAAAGTCGCCGTCACACTTGGAAGAAATGACAGGTTGGATAACAAGAACCTTTCAAACAAGGATGATACTTTTCAAGACGCTAGTGCTCTCTAGAGTGAAATGTTGTTGCACAATAACAGCCTCTTTCAAAGATGGAAAAATTGCTGACCTGGAGAGCGTGCAGAGATCCTTTACTGCTAGAATCCACTCAGTAAAACATCTGAACTATTGGGACCGACTAAAATGCCTAAATCTGTATTCTCTTGATCGCAGGCGGGAGAGATACATAATAATTTACACGTGGAAAATAATGGGAGGGGCTGGTCCTATAACTGGCCGACCCCTCACAGTATTCAAGAGAGAACTCGATAAACACCTCCAAAGGATACCTTGATCAACCAGGCTGTGCTTCATACATCAGACTGCGAGCAGCATCGCGCTGAATGATCAGAGACCGGGCCGCGGGGACCATGACCACCGGAACTAACTCAAGGTAACCACAAGGTAACCTGACAACACACAGTTTATATATATACCTGCCTGTGTCTCAGGAGCTGTCAGCCGCGGTAATTAGTATGGTGTGGCCGTACCATGAGCCGCCACACCTACGCCCTCCACCTATTGTAACCGATCTCATGCTCAGAGGTATAGCAAAATCAAAGCTTTTATTTACATTAAGGCAATTAGCTTCGCAAGACTGCGTTCACGCCGTCAACATTTACAGCATCACTTGCAAGAATAGAATAAGACCGCAGACAACACAGGTCACAACATTGGTTTAAGTGATTATCCAACATTGCTTGATTACAAAACTTGCTTTAAAACAGCTCTTGTTTGCAAGTTCAACAAAGAAACTCACAAAGATAACAAACACACGCGCTCCACCAAAGTCCCACAAAGAAAGTTCACAAAAACTAGTCTCACACACAAAGGTCGTCTTAAGTACAGTCTTTGTGCCAAGTGGAATATCCTTAAACACCAGTAGTGTGTGTGCTCAACTAGTTGTACTCACCTAGTTGTGCTTGCGAGGGTTGAGCTCTGGCTCTTTGGTCTCGCCTCTCAACCGTCAATCAACAGGTGTACAGGTTCCTGAGCCTACTGGGCTCTATCATATCTACACTTGAAACTGTGTATGGAGTCAGCCTCCACCACATCACTTCCTAATGCATTCCATTTATTAGCTACTTTGACACTAACAAAATTCTTTCTAATGTCTTTATGGCTCATTTGGGCACTCATTTTCCACATGTGTTCCCTAGTGCGTGTGCCCCGTGTATTAAATAAAATGTCTTTGTCTACCCTATCAATTCCTTTGAGAATCTTGTATGTGGTGATCATGTCCCCCCTAACTCTCCATCTTTCAGCGATGTGAGGTTTAATTACCGAAGTCTCTTCTTGTAGCTCATGCCTCTCAGTCCGGGCACTAGTCTGGTGGCAAACCTCTGAGCCTTCTCCAATTTCGTTTTATGCTTGACGAGATATAGAGTCCATGCCTGAGCTGCATACTCCAGGATTGCTCTGATATACGTGGTATACAAGGTTCTGAATAATTCATTATAAAAGTTTCTAAAGGCCGTTCTTATGTTGGTCAGCCTGGCATATGCCGCTGAGGTTATCCTCTTAACATGGGCTTTGGGGGACAGGTCTGGCGTGATATCAACCCCCAGGTCTTTTTTTCTCTCTCTCTCTGATTCTTGAAGAATTTCATCTCCCAAATGATACCTTGTATCTGGTCTCCTGCTCCCTACACCTATCTTCATTACATTACATTTGCTTGGGTTAAACTCTAACAACCATCGGTTGAACCATTCCTTCAGTTTGTCCAGGTATTCTTGAAGCCTCATGCTGTCCTCTTCTTGTCTTAATCCGTCTCATAATTTTGGCACCATCAGCAAACATTGAGAGGAATGAGTCTATATCCTCTGAGAGATCATTTACGTATATCAGAAAGAGGATAGGTCCGAGTACAGAGCCCTGTGGGACTCCGCTTGTGATTTCACGCCAATCTGAGGTCTCACCCCTCACTGTAACTCTCTGCTTCTTATTGCTTAGGTACTCCCTTATCCACTGGAGCACCCTACCAGTTACTCTTACCTGTTTCTCCAACTTTTGCACGAGCCTCTTATGGGGTACTGTGTCAAAGGCTTTCCGACAGTCCAAGAAGTTGCAGTCTGCCCAACCTTTTTCTTGCTTAATCTTTGTCACCTGATCGTAGAATTCTATTAAACCTGTGAGGCAAGATTTACCATCACTGAGCCCATGTTGGTGGTGTATCACGAAGTCCCTTCTCTCCAGATGTGCTACTAGGTTCTTTCTCACGATCGTCTCCNGATCAGCAACACTAGCAGCTGGATCAGCAACACTAGCGGCTGGATCAGCAACACTAGCGGCTGGATCAGCAGCACTAGCAGCTGGATCAGCAGCACTAGCGGCTGGATCAGCAGCACTAGCGGCTGGATCAGCAGCACTAGCAGCTGGATCAGCAGCACTAGCGGCTGGATCAGCAACACTAGCGGCTGGATCAGCAGCACTAGCGGCTGGTATCAGCAGCACTAGCGGCTGGATCAGCAACACTAGCAGCTGGATCAGCAACACTAGCGGCTGGATCAGCAGCACTAGCGGCTGATCAGCAGCACTAGCGGCTGGATCAGCAGCACTAGCAGCTGGATCAGCAGCACTAGCGGCTGGATCAGCAACACTAGCGCTGGATCAGCAACACTAGCGGCTGGATCAGCAGCACTAGCGGCTGGATCAGCAGCACTAGCGGCTGGATCAGCAACACTAGCGGCTGGATCAGCAGCACTAGCGGCTGGATCAGCAACACTAGCGGCTGGATCAGCAGCACTAGCGGCTGGATCAGCAACACTAGCGGCTGGATCAGCAGCACTAGCGGCTGGATCAGCAGCACTAGCGGCTGGATCAGCAGCACTAGCGGCTGGATCAGCAACACTAGCGGCTGGATCAGCAGCACTAGCGGCTGGATCAGCAGCACTAGCGGCTGGATCAGCAGCACTAGCGGCTGGATCAGCAACACTAGCGGCTGGATCAGCAGCACTAGCGGCTGGATCAGCAGCACTAGCGGCTGGATCAGCAACACTAGCGGCTGGATCAGCAGCACTAGCGGCTGGATCAGCAGCACTAGCGGCTGGATCAGCAGCACTAGCGGCTGGATCAGCACACTAGCGGCTGGATCAGCAACACTAGCGGCTGGATCAGCAGCACTAGCGGCTGGATCAGCAACACTAGCGGCTGGATCAGCAGCACTAGCGGCTGGATCAGCAGCACTAGCGGCTGGATCAGCAGCACTAGCGGCTGGATCAGCAGCACTAGCGGCTGGATCAGCAACACTAGCGGCTGGATCAGCACACTAGCGGCTGGATCAGCAGCACTAGCGGCTGGATCAGCAGCACTAGCGGCTGGATCAGCAACACTAGCGGCTGGATCAGCAGCACTAGCGGCTGGATCAGCAGCACTAGCGGCTGGATCAGCAGCACTAGCGGCTGGATCAGCAGCACTAGCGGCTGGATCAGCAACACTAGCGGCTGGATCAGCAGCACTAGCGGCTGGATCAGCAGCACTAGCGGCTGGATCAGCAGCACTAGCGGCTGGATCAGCAGCACTAGCGGCTGGATCAGCAGCACTAGCGGCTGGATCAGCAGCACTAGCGGCTGGATCAGCAGCACTAGCGGCTGGATCAGCAGCACTAGCGGCTGGATCAGCAGCACTAGCGGCTGGATCAGCAACACTAGCGGCTGGATCAGCAGCACTAGCGGCTGGATCAGCAGCACTAGCGGCTGGATCAGCAGCACTAGCGGCTGGATCAGCAGCACTAGCGGCTGGATCAGCAGCACTAGCGGCTGGATCAGCAACACTAGCGGCTGGATCAGCAGCACTAGCGGCTGGATCAGCAGCACTAGCACCAGACTAAGAAACAGCTTCGAGAACACATACGATGCATCAACGCCACCTGTGATGCAGGATACCCCCCCCCCTAACCTCACCATACCCTTCCTCTCCCCTCCCCTCTCCCAGCCTCCTCATTCTTATCTCCTCACGCTATTCTGCGCTTCAATCTCCCATCCTTTCTACCAGCCTCCCACCTTACCAAGCTCGGCCTCCAGCAGCCCACAGTGACCATAAATCGACAAATCCTTGAGACTCTGAAGTGGGGGGGGTGGGGGCAGCAGCAGTAGTTGTGGAGCGGTTAACTCACCTGGAGGAACCAGTACTCATTAACCCACCTGGGGAGGAACCGGTACACATTAACCTTTGGTTGGCGTGACGTATGTTTAGGGAAGACCCGCACCCTGCAGGGCACCACTTGACCCCCGCTACGGCGCTCCGACCATTGCTCATGTTATACTGCTTTTAATAGTCCGGTTGACGTCTATGTGCCTATACTGATGTCTCGCTTGAGGCTTGTTGATGGCCGGAATTGAGAATTCCACTTCCGAGCCCGACTCGAGGCTGTGTGTTGTCCTGGTGATAACTTGATCAACAAGACTGTCGCTGACAGCAGCTGAAGGCCCATAATGTTTATAGCCTGGTTAATGTGGCAGTTTAAAGCTAGATTAAAACTAGAACTCTAGTTAAAACTATGCTAACTTCCCTTTGATATCTTCATCATGTATTCCGGTGATATTATTTTTACATTTGATGGTCGGAGGTTAAGTCGTGGACCTTTGATGTTCGAAGGTCCACGACTCTACCCTCCCTCTGACCTTCAAAGGTCAGAGGGAAAGCCGAGTACAGTAATTCATATCAAATGGCATCAGTGCTTAGAAGAGTGCCATCAGTGACGTGGCCTTCATGTTGAAGTCAGTACTATCCAGCCTGTTATTTCTCCCATTGATGCTTCCTTCGTCTGACTTTCTAATGGTAATAATGACGAGGGGACGACGTGAGGGCAGGACGACCCACCTCGTCATGTCCCGAGCACTGTGCGTCCTCTGCCTTGTGTTATTGTCTACTGTATCCACTACAACTACTTAATTGAGTCCCCCTTACTTAAGTATAAGTTGGAATTTATCACTCTTTTTGAAAGTAGAGTCGTTTTCCCTCTGCCCCTGAAGACCTTACTTACATCTAACACAGAGGGGTACCCGGCGCTGCCCGGGGTATTTTGTATGTCCCCCCCCCTACCCCTCACATCTTCCCCTATTTTTTCCTTCTTCCCCTGCCCAACCACTTGGGCAGGGGAAGGACGGTAGAGCGACGGTTTCGCTTCGTACAGGTCGGCGTTCATCCCCGACCGTCCAAGTGGTTGGGCACCATTCCATCCCCCCCCCCATCCCATCCCAAATCTTTATCCTGCCCCCTTCTAAGGGATATCTACTTGTAATTGCTTGGCGCTTTATCCTGATAAATTCCATCCCTTATTTCCTCTTACTATGGAGGTCTCCATAGTTGGTCTCCAATTATGTGATTATAATATATATATATAATATATATATATATAATATCTATATATATATATATATATATATATATATATATATATATATATATATGCGAACAAACCTGAATGGTCCCCAGGACTATATGCAACTGAAAACTCACACCCAGAAGTGACTCGAACCATACTGCCAGGAGCAATGCAACTGGTATGTACAGGACACCTTAATCCGCTTATCACCACGACCGGACAAAAGGAGTGATAGCCGAAGCTATTTGAACCTCTTCCCCGCCGGCACTCGGATGGTAATCTTGGGCATAGCATTTTATCAAATCACCTCATTTTTGGGGCAACATATTTTGTCCGGTCGTGATGGTCAAGCGGATTAAGGCGTCCTGTACATACCATTGCGTTGCTCCTGGCAGTATGGGATCGAGTCACTTCTGGGGTGTGAGTTTCAGTTATATTATATATATATATATATATATATATATATATATATATATATATATATATATATATATATATATATATATAACTTTCACATTTATTAAATATGTTTGCCTAGTTCTTGCATAGAATAGGCATAGAATAGCTTCATGCAAGTTACATCTATGGCTTGTGTAGTTTATTCACAGCTGTTAGCGATGGACAGGATCTCCCCGTGCACCGCCCTTCTTACTCGGGGTTGTGGAGTTCATTCAATTCCCTTAAAACTGGAAATTCGACTCGTCACTCTCTCTCTCTCTCTCTCTCTCTCTCTCTCTCTCTCTCCCCTCTCTCTCTCTCTCTCTCTCGGACTGTAATTACGCAAGATGTTAGTGCGACAGGTCTCTTGTTTTTTTTTGCCATCACTTACTACCTCCATTGTGTAGAGGGGCCCTCCATTGTGTAGAGGGGCCCCTCCATTGTGTAGAGGGAGGTCTCCATTGTGTAGAGGGGCCCCTCCATTGTGTAGAGGGGCCCTCCATTGTGTAGAGGGGCCCTCCATTGTGTAGAGGGGCCCCTCCATTGTGTAGAGGGGCCCCTCCATTGTGTAGAGGGGCCCTCCATTGTGTAGAGGGGCCCCTCCATTGTGCAGAGGGGCCCCTCCATTGTGTAGAGGGGCCCTCCATTGTGTAGAGGGGCCCTCCATTGTGTAGAGGGGCCCCTCCATTGTGCAGAGGGGCCCCTCCATTGTGTAGAGGGGCCCTCCATTGTGTAGAGGGGCCCTCCATTGTGTAGAGGGGCCCCTCCATTGTGCAGAGGGGCCCCTCCATTGTGTAGAGGGGCCCTCCATTGTGCAGAGGGGCCCCTCCATTGTGCAGAGGGGCCCCTCCATTGTGTAGAGGGGCCCCTCCATTGTGTAGAGGGGCCCTCCATTGTGTAGAGGGGCCCCTCCATTGTGTAGAGGGGCCCTACATTGTGTAGAGGGGCCCCTCCATTGTGTAGAGGGGCCCTCCATTGTGTAGAGGGGCCCCTCCATTGTGCAGAGGGGCCCCTCCATTGTGTAGAGGGGCCCTCCATTGTGTAGAGGGGCCCTCCATTGTGTAGAGGGGCCCCTCCATTGTGTAGAGGGGCCCCTCCATTGTGTAGAGGGAGGTCTCCATTGTGTAGAGGGGCCCCTCCATTGTGTAGAGGGGCCCTCCATTGTGTAGAGGGGCCCTCTATTGTGTAGAGGGGCCCCTCCATTGTGTAGAGGGGCCCCTCCATTGTGTAGAGGGGCCCTCCATTGTGTAGAGGGCCCCTCCATTGTGCAGAGGGGCCCCTCCATTGTGTAGAGGGGCCCTCCATTGTGTAGAGGGGCCCTCCATTGTGTAGAGGGGCCCCTCCATTGTGCAGAGGGGCCCTCCATTGTGTAGAGGGGCCCTCCATTGTGTAGAGGGGCCCTCCATTGTGTAGAGGGGCCCTCCATTGTGCAGAGGGGCCCCTCCATTGTGTAGAGGGGCCCTCCATTGTGCAGAGGGGCCCCTCCATTGTGCAGAGGGGCCCCTCCATTGTGTAGAGGGGCCCCTCCATTGTGTAGAGGGGCCCTCCATTGTGTAGAGGGGCCCCTCCATTGTGTAGAGGGGCCCTACATTGTGTAGAGGGGCCCCTCCATTGTGCAGAGGGGCCCCTCCATTGTGTAGAGGGGCCCCTCCATTGTGTAGAGGGGCCCTCTATTGTGCAGAGGGGCCCCTCCATTGTGCAGAGGGGCCCCTCCATTGTGTAGAGGGGCCCCTCCATTGTGTAGAGGGGCCCCTCCATTGTGCAGAGGGGCCCCTCCATTGTGTAGAGGGGCCCTCCATTGTGCAGAGGGGCCCCTCCATTGTGTAGAGGGGCCCCTCCATTGTGTAGAGGGGCCCTCCATTGTGTAGAGGGGCCCTCCATTGTGCAGAGGGGCCCCTCCATTGTGCAGAGGGGCCCCTCCATTGTGCAGAGGGGCCCCTCCATTGTGTAGAGGGGCCCCTCCATTGTGTAGAGGGGCCATTCCATTGTGTAGAGGGGCCCCTCCATTGTGTAGAGGGGCCCCTCCATTGTGTAGAGGGGCCCCTCCATTGTGTAGAGGGGCCCCTCCATTGTGTAGAGGGGCCCCTCCATTGTGTAGAGGGGCCCCTCCATTGTGTAGAGGGGCCCCTCCATTGTGTAGAGGGGCCCTCCATTGTGTAGAGGGGCCCCTCCATTGTGTAGAGGGGCCCCTCCATTGTGTAGAGGGGCCCCTCCATTGTGTAGAGGGGCCCCTCCATTGTGTAGAGGGGCCCCTCCATTGTGTAGAGGGGCCCTCCATTGTGTAGAGGGGCCCCTCCATTGTGTAGAGGGGCCCCTCCATTGTGTAGAGGGGCCCCTCCATTGTGTAGAGGGGCCCCTCCATTGTGCAGAGGGCCCTTCCATTGTGCAGAGGGGCCCTCCATTGTGCAGAGGGGCCCTCCATTGTGCAGAGGGGCCGTCTGCCGTTTTACACCGTCCAGACCTCGAGCACTGTTTATGTAGGACAGACGTAAATTTGTGTATTTATGTTCGTAGGTTAGATTAGCATTTTATAAGCACTACAATCACCTTCTATGGTTGATTGTTCAATAAATCGCTGAACTATATGTTTAACCCTGACCATGGAGGACAGAAGAAAATGTATATATGCTGTTTAGCATTGTAAATGTGTGGCCACGTCTGTGGTAGACAAAATTTGCGTCCAATATCACGCCAGCATTTACAATTTCTTCATCTTGCTCCAAGAGTCCGTATTTTACATGTCTATATAAAAGTAGAGTTCCTGGTACCAGGCCTCGGGGCCCAGTACATGCATATGATGTTTATATAGATTCCGATGTATATAAGTGTTGTGTTATCAGAGATTTTGTTGATGTAAAACTTGTCATTTCAGTTTCCTTGTGTCATATGGGCCGTGTGGCTGCTCAACACACAGTCAGGTTGTTGTTGTTGTTTTTGATTTAGCTACTCAGAACGAAGTGTCCATGTAGCACGGGCTATGGTGAGCCCGTAATTCCGTCAGGGCTTCGCTCATTCCTTTATCATCTTGTGTGCAAGATACTCCTCTTGCAGGGCGTCAGCAGCGGCACCGGCTCTTGATCTGTGATGAGCTTGTGTGAAGACACTAATAATGTTGGTCAGGTTTGGTCGCTGTGCTGCATATTGAACACATACACAGAAGGATGAGCAACTTAATACTAGGAATTAGCTTAAAAAGCTTAATGCTTAATCCTAAACTTTCCCAGTAAAGAAAGCTTAAAGCAGCTTAATTCATATTCTCCATAAAGGCGACGAGAGACACGAGTGAGGTAAATGCTTTAAAGACTATCAACACGGAATATTAATTAGGTTTTAAATATAGCAACACAAAACAGAACGCGAAAAATGGATATATATACTGGATGAGACCTGGGTAAATACTGGTTTGAAAACATGGTTGTAGATTTCTGGAACAAATTACCGGGTAATATAATAGAAACAGGATCGCTCGATTGTTTCAAGCGTAGGTTAGACCTATGAATAAATGTTGGTGGTTACAAGTAATTGCTGCTGCTTCGTATGGCCTAACAACCTTATTGTTGTTATTATACATTCAGCTACTCGGGATATCTTCCTAGTAGCACGGGCTATGGTGAGCCCGTAACTTACCTGGCACAGGAACGGGGCAAGTAGCACGGGCTATGGTGAGCCCGTAACTTACCTGGCAGAGGAGCGGGGCAAGTAGCACGGGCTATGGTGAGCCCGTAACTTACCTGGCACAGGAACGGGGCAAGTACCACGAGCTATGGTGAGCCCGTAACTTACCTGGCACAGGAACGGGGCAAGTAGCACGGGCTATGGTGAGCCCGTAACTTACCTGGCAGAGGAGCGGGGCAAGTAGCACGGGCTATGGTGAGCCCGTAACTTACCTGGCACAGGAACGGGGCAAGTAGCACGGGCTATGGTGAGCCCGTAGTGGACTTACCTGGCACAGGAGCGGTGAGTACCTAACAACCCTTTTACTGCTTCACTTATCCCATGTTCTGATTTTAGGTACTTTACCTTCCTGTACTATTAACAGGTTTGTGTTCTTTTTGTAGTGTCGCCGACTGGTATGAGAGGTTTAGCGTGTGGCTCTGTGTGTATAGTGGCTCTGTGTACATCCCTTCCCCGTCACCACACTTGCTCTCATTTTAGTGACTTTCTTCTGTGGAATGTGCTTCGTTTTCTGTACTGGTCATCGTCGCCATCTTCCTCAAAGGGACAGGTTTTATACAGATTCTGTGTCCTGTTCAAAGTGTCAGAGCCTTGTGTGTGTGTGAGTGTGTCGGGGGTTTAAAAGTGCTCTGTACCATTTCAAAAGCAAAGTTTAGACATGTTCATATTCTCTAGGGTAATACCAAAGTGTTACAATTACATTTAATGAAGAACGCTTCACGCCTGATATTTGGTTTGGGTTCATTATATGCATTAATACTCAGTAATGAGTATTATTACTCATTAATAATAATAATGTATTAATGAGTGGTTACTCTTACACAAATGAGTGTGTGATACGGGTATGTTACTTACGAAACTCTAGTGTATCATTGCTTGTGTATTGTTGGTGATGTTGATGGCGAGTATTGCCTGGCCGTTTCTCATCTGTTCCGGGTTGTTGATTGTTATAAACACACTTGCCACAAACACTAGAAAGTTTTCTTGAACGAGTTTGGCTACTGTCGTTAGTATTTCTGTTATAATATTATTGTCCGTACTCTCTGAAACTGTGAAGACCTAGAATATTACCTTCAGTCCTCATAGCTCAATAAAATTGGCCGCGCCGTTGCAAGCGGGAGGTTGCAAGCGGGAGGTTGCAAGCGGGAGGTTGCAAGCGGGAGGTTGCAAGCGGGAGGTTGCAAACGGGAGGTTGCAAACGGGAGGTTGCAAGCGGGAGGTTGCAAGCAAGCGCGGCGTTAAAATAACGACCGACATTTGTGTTTGTTCTACTTGAACGTTATCACATCTATGTAAATGATATCCACCAGTCACTGTCCCCGTGAGCCTTAAAGCGGGTTCCTGAGAGACCTCCAGGTATTGTATCTGTGGCCAAGCTATTTTGGAGATGAACTTTGCTTCATCACCACAACACTCACCACTACTAACACACACACACACACACGCACACACGCACGCACACACACACACACACACACACACACACACACACACACACACACACACACACACACACACACACCTCGGGATAAAACAAGAGGCCTGTAGTGATGAGTAGCATTGAAGTTATATACTCGAACACAAAAGAAATTACAAAGTGGCAGAGTTACAGGAAAAGGTGACACAAATCCACCACATGAGAATAACGGATATGGACCTAACAAGTGTGACAAGAAACACAGAGGCTTTCCTGGAGGATATCTCTGAGGAAAGAGAGTGTGGAGAGGTGGTGGTGTAGCCCACTCCCACAACTACACTAATATCTCTGAGGAAAGACAGTGTGGAGAGGTGGTGGTGTAGCCCACTCCCACAACTACACTTATTTGAAGGAAGTAAAATTATCAAAGGAAACCGATCAGCAAGAGTAGTTACTAGGAATAACATCAGCGGATGACATGCAGGCAGTGGTGATGGTGGGTGGTGATTTACAACCATCCGCCAAAAAAAACAGATTCACGAAAGCACTTACGCAAGCACTTACGAACGTGTACACCTTTCCTCAATCTTCGACGGCTTTGGTTACATTTATTAAATAGTTTACAAGTATGAAAACTTCCTATTCAACTGTTGTTATTGTTATAAACAGCCTCCTGGTGCTTTGGAGCTCATTAACTGCTTAATAATTGGAAACGAAGCCGCCAAAGATTGAGAAAAGAAGTACAGGTTCGTAAGTGCTTGCGTAAGTGCTTTCGTGAATCTGGCCCCAGAAAACCGTAGGAAAGAATGCAGTAACTGCAACAATACATGTTTGGAAGTAACGAAAACAAAAAGCCAGCCACAGTGGCAAGGGCACTGCGAGCTAAGGTTGAAATATTTGGGGGATTTTAATCACAGGAAATTTGACTGGGTGAAGGAGGACCCCACAGTGGTGACGAGACGTGGAGAGCAAGACTGCTAGATGCGGTAGACGAACACTTCTTGCAGCAACATATTGCAGAAGCAACAGGAGTGACAGACAACGACCCACCAGGAACACCAGACTTGATGGTTACTCAAAATAAAGCAGATGTTTAAAAGTATGGGGAGGGGACGCCCCCTATAAGAGGTAGCGGTCACTGCGCTGTCATGCTGACTCCTAAGTGCTAAGTGCATATGTAACATACTAACTGATTGTGAATATTTTAGTTTACCTTGAAAAGCTTCATAGAAAACACCGACCTCACCTAACCTTCATAGTTTGTTAAGATAAGCATCTTATTGCTTCTTAATTACAATTATTACTTAACCTATACCGTTGATAGGTTAAGTAATAATTGTAAATAAGAAGCAATAAGATGCCTATCATAACATACTAAGAGGTTAGGTGAGGTCGGTGTTTTCTATGAAGCTTTTCAAGGTAAACTAAAATATTCACAATTAGTATGTCACATATGCACTTATTAAATAGCCAATATTGACTGTAAGCAAGTGCGAGAACGGGTTGGGGGGTCACACTACAGCTGAAGGAGCTGGTTAGCCCAATACATATATTGAAAAAATACGAGAGATTGCAGACGTGGCCACTATGGTAAGGCGAGGGTCTGTCCCAGTGAAGACAACAAATGAGACGAGGAAGCCTGGACACGTTCACAGACAACGGAACACTTGGTGCACCTCCAGGAGGAGGAGATGGACCAGAAGAGCAAAGTAAACGGGTGGTTCAGTAGGCGGTGCCGGGAAGGGAGAAAACCGGATAAGCAAGAGCAAACTACACCAGTCACAGGACTGTTGGTGTTTCTGGTCTGACCATGGTGCCGCCCGCCACACCCCGCAAGCACGGGTCTCTACCGCACACACGCACAACCACCACCCGACAAGCACGGCGTCTCTACCACACACACATACAACCACCACCCGACAAGCACGGCGTCTCTACCACACACACGCACAACCACCACCCGACAAGCACGGCGTCTCTACCACACACACATACAACCACCACCCGACAAGCACGGCGTCTCTACCACACACACATACAACCACCACCCGACAAGCACGGCGTCTCTACCACACACACGCACAACCACCACCCGACAAGCACGGCGTCTCTACCACACACACATACAACCACCACCCGACAAGCACGGGTCTCTACCACACACACGCACAACCACACCCGACAAGCACGGGTGTCTACCACACACACATACAACCACCACTCGACAAGCACGGGGTGTCTACCACACACACGCACAACCACCACCCGACAAGCACGGCGTCTCTACCACACACACGCACAACCACCACCCGACAAGCACGGCGTCTCTACCACACACACGCACAACCACCACCCGACAAGCACGGCGTCTCTAACCACACACACGCACAACCACCACCCGACAAGCACGGCGTCTCTACCACACACGCACAACCACCACCGACAAGCACGGCGTCTCTACCACACACACGCACAACCACCACCCGACAAGCACGGCGTCTCTACCACACACACGCACAACCACCACCCGACAAGCACGCGTCTCTACCACACACACGCACAACCACCACCCGACAAGCACGGCGTCTCTACCACACACACGCACAACCACCACAACTCTGCTTCCTACCGTCGCTCTTCACTACCACTGCCAAACAAGGATGCTACTGTGTCAGCAGAGGCTGCCTTAAGCTTCATACAATAAGTGTCTCTACTACTTTTTATAGGAGGGGGGGGGGCGTAGATAGGTAGAAGGAGGGGCGGGGGGTATGGAGGTGGAAGGAGGAGGGAGGAGGATGGATTAAGAAGGTGGATAAGAACACAAGTGAAGGAGTTAGATACATAAGGAAGAGTTACCTTACTGTGTATTATTGTATATGCCTCACAAGACATTTACGTACATGTGGATACTACATACGTATATGGTACGGTGCACGCGTACATGTGTACTCAAGATGTTCGTGCACAAGCTTGGCTGTCCCTCTGTGTTGGGCCATGGTTGTGCTTTACGTGTGCACGCCCGTCTTGGAGTACGGCGCGCACGTGTTCAAGAGCCAGTGCATTAATATCAGTAAACAACCACACCAATTCTTTAGGCTGAAGGGGGGGGGGGGGCGAGTAGCAGCTCTGTATACCTACAGTTTACCATGGAGTTGTGAGTTGTAGGGCCCAGTGTTCCCGAGAAGGTCGCTAGCTCTTGGGCCCACCAGCCTGGGA
>WNGS01166415.1:51513-70095 GCA_020271785.1 Procambarus virginalis
TAACTTCCGTCGTCTCTTCACTTTCTAGCGCGTGGTTTAGGTCAGCAATAGAGTACGATGAGAGCATGAGACGAGAAACCCCCAGGTGAGTAGATGGGGCATGTGTGAGTGTCCATGATGAGGCCAGCCGTCGAGAGGCACTCCCAGGGGAACCTTCACGCCATATAGGCACCCCCAGGATGAGCCCTCACAGCCGATATAGGCACCCCCAGATGACAGCCTACAGCCATAGAGACGACCCCAACGGGACCCTCACAGCTCATATATAGGCACGCGACCGGGGAACCCATCAGCAAGCCATAGAGGCACCGCCCAGTGGACACGTGCACAGTCATAGTAGGCACCACAGGGACACTCAAGTGCATATGGCACCCCCAGGGTACCCTCATAGTCCTAGAGACACCCCAGGGGACCCTCACAGCCACAGAGGCACTCCCACACCCAGCGAGAAGGACAGCACCTCACATGACCAACTTAGGCACACACCCCAGGGGACTCCTCGAACAGCGTACATAGATTCACCCGGCAGGGACCCTTCACCCATAGAGGAACCCCGCCGTGGGGGACCGCGGCACATGTGCCATGAGGCACCCCCAAGGGGGCACCTCACTAGCATAGAGGGCACCCCACCGGGAGCCCATCAGCAGACCTGAGAGGCACCCCCGCAGTGGACCCTCACACTGCCTAGGAGGCACCCCAAGGGAAAACCACGAGCCATAGAGAACCCCTCGACCCTCCAGACTAGACCACCAGTCAGGGGACCCTCACAGGCCATGAGGCACGCCCCCGTGGGACCCTCCATCCTGTAGAGGCCCCCCAAGGGACCCTCCAGCCGTAGAGGCACGCCCAGTGGACGCGCTCACATCCTAGATGCCCCACCAAGGGACCGCTCCAGCCCGTGAGGCCCCCCAGGGGCCCCAAAGCCATAATGCACTTCCAGGGACCTCAACTCGTAGAATGCACCCCCAAGGGACCTCACAGCCGTACGGCACCCCCAGGGGACCCTCACAGCCGTAGAGGCACTTCCAGGGGACCCTCACAGCCGTAGAGGCACTTCCAGGGGACCCTCACAGCCGTAGAGGCACTTCCAGGGGACCCTCACAGCCATAGAGGCCACTTCCCAAGTGGACCCCTCACAGTCTGTAGAGGCACGCCCAAGGGACCCTCACCAGCCAGAGAGGCACCCCCAAGGGGACCCACTCCAGCCAGTAGAGGCACCACCCCCAATGGGACCCTCACCGTCCGTAGACGGCACCACCAGGGACCCTCACAGCCTCTAGAGGCACCCCAGGGACCCTCAAGCATAAGGACTCCAGGCCTCAGCATAGAGGCACCCCCAGGGACCCTCACACCGTCTAGGCACCCCATAGGACCCTCACAGCCTAGAGGCACTCAGGGGACCTCACGCCTAGAGGCACCCCCCAAGGGTGACCACTCACGCATAGAGGCACTCCAGGGACCTCACAGGCCATGATGCACCCCCCGGACCCTACAGACGGTAGAGGCACTCCAGGGCGACCCTCACAGCCTTAGAGGCACCCCCAGGGGACCCTCACAGCTATAGAGGCACCCCCCAGGGGACCCTCACAGCCACAGAGGCACTCCCACAGGGACCCCTCACAGCTCGTAGGAGACACTCCCAGGGACCCTCACAGCCATTAGAGGCACCCCCAAGGGCCCTCTACAGTCCATAGATGTGCACCCCCACGGGGACCTCTCACACGCCATAAGATGGCACCCCCAACCCAGGGGACCCTCACAGCCATAGAGGCACCTCCAGGGGACCCTCACAGCCATAGAGGCACCCCCAGGGGACCTCACAGCCATAGAGGCACCCCAGGGACCTCACAGCCATAGAGGCACCCCCAGGGGACCCTCCAGCCATAGAGGCACCCCAGGGGACCCTCACAGCCATAGAGGCACCCCAGGGGACCCTCACAGCCATAGAGGCCCCCCCAGGGGACCCTCACAGCCATAGAGGCACCCACAGGGGACCCTCACAGCCATAGAGGCACCCCCCAGGGGACCCTCACAGCCATAGAGGCACCCCCCAGGGGACCTCACAGCCATAGAGGCACCCCCCAGGGGACCCTCACAGCCATAGAGGCACCCCCCAGGGGACCCTCACAGCCATAGAGGCACCCCCCAGGGGACCCTCACAGCCATAGAGGCACCCCCCAGGGGACCCTCACAGCCATAGAGGCACCCCCAGGGGACCCTCACAGCCATAGAGGCACCCCCCAGGGGACCCTCACAGCCACCATAAGACCATCGCCACTCCCTCAGACTCATCAGTAATTCACTTTCAAAAGCGGGAAACATCGGCTTAGCATTCCCAGCACGACGCCAACCTGTGCATTACCGGCCAGGCGTCCAACACGACTCTAAAGAAAGACATGAGAGCTTTCACCGAAGTGTGGGCAACACTGACCTTTCCTTGCCGGCGACCAATGGCGCATAACCAACTATCAACTTACCAAAGTCTGCCTCCCTCCGTGGCACCTATCCCCACCCCACCCACACACACACACACATATATATATTATATATATGTATATGTATATATATATAATATATCACTAACTCTGTGACCTCTCAGAAGATTCGAACCCAGGCCGCCAGGGTCTTTTCATCAACAGCACCAACGATCGTCTATAAGTGGTGGCTGGTTTGCCATGGAACCTGTCTGCGCAAGTGTTATGACCAACCAACAACCCCGCGACACTCGTGGCCGGTTTTGTGGCACAGTAATTTCATCAACTCTCTGAATACACTCGGGTCGCACTGAGTACACTTGTGAGCAACGTTTGAATGGTCCCCAAGCACAGATATTGCTTTTTGTTCAATCATATCGTCAAAGACCAGGACACAAATGTGACTGTCTCCTTGGTGGGAGTTGATGCTCCGAGTTCTCGAGTATCTCCTCAGTCTTGGTCAAGATCACGTTCATTAGACTTGTCTTCATCTTCCCTTTTTCTTGTGTCACGCTTTTACGTGTTGAGGTTAAACAGTTAATTTCCATAACTTCCACTAATTTGCCGTCACACATTCTTCACGATCTCTCTCTCTCTCTCTCCATGATGTCTCCACGATGTATAGGTCCTCTCTCCATGTTTAGGTATTAGTAATTTTGCTGTCATTCCATATGTGCTCTTGGTGCTTTGTGCAGTTCACTGTTAATGCTTTGTTGCTGCCTTCGTATTGCTGTCTGGTGTTCTGTTATTTGCTGGGTATTGTACACATCTACGACCACATCTTTCACTCTACTGTCAAATCCCCGTGATGTAGCCTGCGTGTATATTTGTATTACCATCTGCTAGTTCATCAAGCTGCAACTTTCGTTTTACTAGGAGTGTCACGTATCCTTCTGTATTTCTTTTTTCCTTGTTGATACTCTCTAGATATATAGCAGATCATTTAATTTATTTAGGGTTCCACTATTGCAATCACATCAGGTTCTTTTCACGAATCTTTTCCTTTTCATTTGCTTTCTTTGTGACTACATCAAGAGAAACTTATTAATGGTGGATATAATTATACAGCTTTAATAACCATATCTTGAGTCTTCTCGGATACATTGGCGTGGGCTGCAAGTAGGATTTGGAGGCAGTGTGTGGACTGCGTGGTTACTGATGTAATCAGCTGTCGAGAGGCAGAGAGAGGCCATGGGATCCAGAGATTTAGAGGAGCATAATAGTCTAGATGTGTAGAGTGCGCACAGTGCAGCTTCATCCAATATTTCATCCGGCTGGCTAAACACATGTCATAAATAAAGAAAGTTCTAGCGCGGGTAGACGACTGCGAAGACTACCTCAAACACTCTTTAGAACCTTCAAGGCTCGGGTTAAGGTCCCATAAAGCAGCTTCTAGCTCCTGGAGAAGATTTATTTAGAGATATATAACAAGTACATGCCTGCAGCATCAATAATTCTGGTGGATAATTGATAACAAAATCAGCGCACACTCGCTATATATCAACGAGTTACGAGCTGATCCTTATCGTAAGATTCTCTCCTGCTGCTTCCTCAATGTGTCGTAAATACACCAAATATCCTTTGTGAGATTCTTTGTAAAATAGTGTGTGTTCCAGTCTCCAGTATACTATCTTCAGTCCAATCACGCTATTCCTCACACTCAAGGCGAGGTACAGTGTTGAGGTAGAGTGACTACTACGACACACAGCCAGGTTGTCTGTCTGTCAGGCAGCGTGCCAGGGGGACCCGGATCAACTCTAACTCCTAGTTCGTGCACCAGACTAATTACTTGCGAGACGTGGCCACATGATCGGTCGAGTGTGTGTCGTGAGGTCAAAGAAATCCAACAGATACTGTACTGTCAACCGAGGTATTGGATAATCTTATTAAGGAAAGTTCCCTTATACTGTCACAGCATGATTTGATACATCACTATCTATACTGTCATAGATGCTGTCACAGTATGATTGACATACCTTCCTTGTCTCCCCACAGTGTGGGGGGGGGGGGAGGTGACGATGACCACAAAGAATTATACACAAGACCATTGGATCGAAACGAGGATGATCTGTTCATGGAAAGAATTAAGACGATACAAAACATACAAAACACGGTTTTTACAGACAAGAAATTGTATCATCTATTTTTCAATGCCTTCGCGGCAGTGTTGGGAGGAGGCAGGTCGGGCCTCGAGCCGACACACCAGGAAAACTGCTCAGCAAATAATAATAAAAAAACACTACAAAAACACGGCCCTCAAGCACAAACACAACACCTTAAGCTACACTACACAAACAACACGGGCGTTAACAGTCTAAATGTGCAAGTTAACTTGTGCGCAAAATAATAGAAATTATTGAACTGAGAAACATGGACGAATGTTAAAAGCGAGGAATTATTAAGAGAAAACGCCAAATTTGGGAATATAAATTGTTCCACACCGGGGACACATTAGACCAGGAGGAGGGAGGAGGAACAGCAGCAATAATTGACAGGGGAAATGTTAAAATGAAGTGTTAAACAGGGATCGAACCACTCACACACGCATAAAACAAGGAAGCTAAATAACATTAATTGTATAATGACCATCCAAACCCCTAACGGAATGGAAGGGAGGGGAATATCTGGGCATATATCTAGAGCCTCTAGGTACAATGAGGTCAGAACTCTAGGTGACACCACACTACATTGTACACCCAACTAGAGGGGGGGGGAGGGGGGAGAAAGTATATTACACCTAATTACTATATATAAAAAAAAAATATTGGGTGCAAGTTAAGGGAAAGTGTTGATGGAGAACTGAGGCTCGACATGACATTAATTATGTAAGAGAAAACTGTCAGGGAGCCAGATTTTGGTGCAGTTAATTATACAAATTATGGTGGTGGTGGTGGGGGGGGGGGGTTTACATGGATTATAGCGGCGTGATCGGGGGGGGGGGGGAGGGAGGAGGGATGTTCCAATCGTGTGGCGGCACAGCTCCAGCTGCTGGTCTCGCCTCACACTGGACTGTACTGCAGACATATAACAACACAGGTTAAATTAATAACGAATCAATATCCATGAAGAGAAGATTAAACTTCGTCCCTGGCTGCCTCCTGAACACACGCACGCACGCACACACACACACACACACGAGGGGCACCGGGTAGTGCCAGCAAGGAGAGAGGTGTGGAGCGTCGGCCTGGATAGGTCACGTGAGGGCGTCAAGTGGTCGTGACCTCGGGGTCAGGTGCTCCTGGAACTATATTTGTTTGCTCCAGAACACCGTTCGACTCTCATATTGTCCACGAGTCTTCATTTACTGATGGAGGCACAGGTGCAAGTGGGGTAGCATCTGACGGCAAGTGTGGACACATCTTGCCGTCAAGAGGATCCTTGGTTCAGGGGGCCCCACCTGGCCGACGGCGGGCCCTGAGCACCCCCAGGGGCCCCCGGTGCTTCAGGACCCCACACGACACTTTCATAACTCTCTCGTGCATGTGCAATTGAAAGTTATAGGCGTTAATTGCCGTCAGTGCGACGGAATTACGGCTACGATCACTGGTTGTGACTGGGTATATTGTGCGAGTTCTTGTGAACGACTAGAACTGTCAGTAGCTGACGGACCCACACACCCTGGGGCTGACGGACCCCACACACCCTGGGGCTGACGGACCCCACACACCCTGGGGTTGACGGACCCCACACACCCTGGGGCTGACGGACCCCACACACCCTGGGGCTGACGGACCCCACACACCCTGGGGCTGACGGACCCCACACACCCTGGGGCTGACGGACCCACACCCTGGGGCTGACGGACCCCACACACCCTGGGGCTGACGGACCCACACACCCTGGGGCTGACGGACCCACACCCTGGGGCTGACGGACCCACACACCCTGGGGCTGACGGACCCCACACACCCTGGGGCTGACGGACCCACACACCCTGGGCTGACGGACCCCACACCCTGGGGCTGACGGACCCACACCCTGGGGCTGACGGACCCACACACCCTGGGGCTGACGGACCCACACCCTGGGGCTGACGGACCCCACACACCCTGGGGCTGGCGGACCCCACACACCCTGGGGCTGACGGACCCACACACCCTGGGGCTGACGGACCCCACACACCCTGGGGCTGACGGACCCCACACACCCTGGGGCTGACGGACCCCACACCCTGGGGCTGACGGACCCACACCCTGGGGCTGACGGACCCACACCCTGGGGCTGACGGACCCACACACCCTGGGGCTGACGGACCCACACCCTGGGGCTGACGGACCCCACACACCCTGGGGCTGGCGGACCCACACCCTGGGGCTGACGGACCCCACACACCCTGGGGCTGACGGACCCACACCCTAGGGTTGACGGACCCCACACACCCTGGGGCTGACGGACCCCACACACCCTGGGGCTGACGGACCCCACACACCCTGGGGCTGACGGACCCCACACACCCTGGGGCTGACGGACCCCACACACCCTGGGGTTGACGGACCCCACACACCCTGGGGCTGACGGACCCACACACCCTGGGGCTGACGGACCCCACACACCCTGGGGCTGAAGGACCCCACACACCCTGGGGCTGAAGGACCCCACACACCCTGGGGCTGAAGGACCCCACACACCCTGGGGCTGACGGACCCACACACCCTGGGGCTGACGGACCCCACACACCCTGGGGCTGACGGACCCACACACCCTGGGGCTGACGGACCCACACCCTGGGGCTGACGGACCCACACCCTGGGGCTGACGGACCCACACCCTGGGGCTGACGGACCCACACCCTGGGGCTGACGGACCCCACACACCCTGGGGCTGACGGACCACCACACCCTGGGGCTGACGGACCCACACCCTGGGGCTGACGGACCCACACACCCAGGGGCTGACGGACCCACACCCTGGGGCTGACGGACCCCACACACCCTGGGGCTGACGGACCCACACACCCTGGGGCTGACGGACCCACACACCCAGGGGCTGACGGACCCACACCCTGGGGCTGACGGACCCCACACACCCTGGGGCTGACGGACCCACACCCTGGGGCTGACGGACCCACACCCTGGGGCTGACGGACCCACACCCTGGGGCTGACGGACCCACACCCTGGGGCTGACGGACCCACACCCTGGGGCTGACGGACCCACACCCTGGGGCTGACGGACCCACACCCTGGGGCTGACGGACCCACACCCTGGGGCTGACGGACCCACACCCTGGGGCTGACGGACCCACACCCTGGGGCTGACGGACCCACACCCTGGGGCTGACGGACCCACACCCTGGGGCTGACGGACCCACACCCTGGGGCTGACGGACCCACACCCTGGGGCTGACGGACCCACACCCTGGGGCTGACGGACCCACACCCTGGGGCTGACGGACCCACACCCTGGGGCTGACGGACCCACACACCCTGGGGCTGACGGACCCACACCCTGGGGCTGACGGACCCACACCCTGGGGCTGACGGACCCACACCCTGGGGCTGACGGACCCACACCCTGGGGCTGACGGACCCACACACCCTGGGGCTGACGGACCCACACCCTGGGGCTGACGGACCCACACCCTGGGGCTGACGGACCCACACACCCTGGGGCTGACGGACCCACACCCTGGGCTACATTCGCCTGAAAATTCCTCTGTTGTGTGTTTCTCTTCCTCGGGTTATGTTGCGTTCCTCTGTTCTCTTTCAACAGTATTCATCTGTTCGTCGACTTATTTCCTTTGAAGTTTTCAATCCTTGAATGGTATGAAACGTGTAGTCACTTTGACCACATGAGCGAGCGAGCGCCTATATGGCACTGGGGCCATATAGGCGCACTGAGCGCCTATATGGCAGATTGGATTCTCCAAGGTACGAATCCCCCAGGGTGAGGTCAGCCGGTACATCAAAGACACTCACAGCTGCACTGAGCTGCTGAATATCACACACGATATGGTGGAAGTGCTGATGATAAAAATAGAGATCCTAAATGTTGTGACTGTTCTTGTACGTAAGTCACCGGAGGCAAATCTTCAGCAGTTTAAAGACCAACTAATGAAAATAGAACACTGCTTAGAAAACCTCACAAACCCAGCCCTAAACATCATCCAGCTTGGGGACTTCAACCTACGGCACCTGAAATGGAAGACCTTAGCTAATACAGTTATATCAGAGAGAACACCAGGAAGTAGCCTAAATGAACAAGCACATGCAAATGACCTGCTACGGATGTGCGACAGATTTGCCTTAAAGCAGCAAATAGTAGAAGCAACTAGGACGGAGAACACGCTGGACCTCATTTCCACCACTGATGATAAATTGATCAGGAACATAATGATTACAAATACCTGTTGTTCAGATCACAACATATTTGAAGCTCTGACAAGCATAGGGAGTAGACCTTCACAACCAGTCCCGAGTCCCAGGGAAGGAGAATTCAGCAATTCAATGTCAATAATAAACAGATAATCTGTGAGCAAATAAATCAAGACTTCACTTGTGGTTGCAAAGTTTGGTGACGCTAGCCCCAGGCCTCTGGTCCCAACCTCGGAAACACGGGCACTATACTGTAGAGAACAGGCGAGTGTGTGTTCCTGGTGTTCCTGGTGTTCCGGGTGTTCCTGGTGTTCCGGGTGTTCCTAGTGTTCCGGCAGCTGGTGTTCCGGGTGTTCCTGGTGTTCCGGCAGCTGGTGTTCCTGGTGTTCCGGCAGCTGGTGTTCCTGGTGTTCCGGCAGCTGGTGTTCCGGGTGTTCCTGGTGTTCCGGGTGTTCCTGGTGTTCCGACAGCTGGTGTTCCGGCAGCTGGTGTTCCGGATGTTCCTGGTGTCCCGGGTGTTCCGGGTGTTCTGGCAGCTGGTGTTTCTGGTGTTCCGGCAGCTGGTGTTCCTGGTGTTCCTGATGTTCCGACAGCTGGTGTTCCGGGTGTTCCTGATGTTCCGGGTGTTCCGGCAGCTGGTGTTCCGGGTGTTCCTGGTGTTCCGGCAGCTGGTGTTCCGGGTGTTCCTGGTGTTCCGGGTGTTCCTGGTGTTCCGGGTGTTCCTGGTGTTCCGGGTGTTCCTGGTGTTCTGGCAGCTGGTGTTCCGGGTGTTCCTGGTGTTCCGGCAGCTGGTGTTCCGGGTGTTCCTGATGTTCCGAGTGTTCCGGGTGTTCCTGATGTTCCGGGTGTTCCTGGTGTTCCGGCACCTGGTGTTCCGGCAGCTGGTGTTCCGGGTGTTCCTGATGTTCCGAGTGTTCCGACAGCTGGTGTTCCTGATGTTCCGGGTGTTCCGGCAGCTGGTGTTCCTGATGTTCCTGGTGTTCCGGCAGCTGGTGTTCCTGGTGTTCCGGCAGCTGGTGTTCTTGGTGTTCCGGCAGCTGGTGTTCCTGGTGTTCCGGCAGCTGGTGTTCGCGTATTGGTTGGCAGCACACTGGCTACAAGTATCTCTGGCAGTTCGGCTTGTATAGGGATCTAGATGAAGTAAAGTGTAAAGTGTGTGGACAAAGACAGGGACACACACTCGAACACTATATCTTGGATTGTAGTCAAATTGAGCCATTTAGAGATAAACCTAAGCTCACTCTGTATGATATGGCAACCTATCTTATTACCATGGATAAATTACCTGAAATCCTTGCACTGTATCCACATTTCGCTTCCAGTAGATGAACGACATATGAGATTAAGAAACAAGTAGTGTATTGTGAAGACTAGCAATAAACAGAAGCTCCCCTATGATTCTGTAATATCCCCATTGGTCAAACTATTATGTATTAGCGATAAGACCTACCATTAATGTATGATGACTTACTGTAAATATATAGCTCTTGTAATAGCACTGACTCTGTAACTAGCTGACATTGTAACTATAAGGTGTGATGGATAGATGGAATTGTTTATGAAATATTCTAAGATGAGGTCTGATAAAGACCTTTTGTGCCCTCTGTAATGCTTTTTGCGCTACCGCTCACAGGATGAATATGGGGTGCACAATAAACTAGCCGCCTTCGGCGGCAACAATAAAAAATCAATGTCTACCAGCCTCACCCACCTAGACACAACCACTCCACCACAAACACCAACCAAAATCCGTCACCCTAAAATGGCCTTAACACCTCCTCCCCCCCCCACACACCCCCATTAACTCACGCAGGCGAATCACTTACGTTTACTAATGGCCTTCGTGGTTACTGGCAAGGCCAATAGATAATTAGAGCAGCCGTGAGTGGCTCTGGCACCACAGCCCCGGGGCCAATAGAGTCCCCGCCTGGGCACCTTCACCTAGGGATCGCCGCCCTTGCTGGTCGCCAGGGAATACACCTGTCCTGCCCCGGGTTTCAATTTGGATGTAACTGTGTGTCGTATCTCTCACTGATGGAGATATCTCACCTTCTCACTCCCTCCACTATTCTCTTATTACCTCCCTTCTCCCCTCACATGGCCACTTACTGCTGAACATCCTTTCCCCCTACACACACTTGGGTACTCACCTGGTTGTACTCGTCTGGTTGTGCTTAAAGGGGTTGAGCTCTGGCTCTCTGGTCCCGTCAATCAACTGGTGTACAGGTTCCTGAGCCTACTGGGCTCTATCATATCTACATTTAAAACTGTGTATGGAGTCAGCCTCCACCACATCACTGCCCCACACACGTGCAGTTTTAACTGACAGTTATGACTGTTCAGTTAAAACTGTCAGTTAAAACTGCACGTGTGTGGGTATCTCAGTTGCTCATTTCGTCAGTTCAAAAGAACTGTACAGTTAAACTGCGACAAATGCAATGTTCCATATTTTTAACTGAAAGGAGTAACTGAACTGAGCGTGTGTGGGGATTCGTAACTGTACAGTTCTCAACTTCTCATTTCTACAGGTGGTAGCGGTAAGTGCAGTTTGAGATGGCACGTAAACAAAACCAAGTGATTGTTGAATTCATTGAACTCTATCGATCTGAACCTTGCCCGTGGCAAGTTAAAAGTGAAGAGTATCATGACCGCACAAAGAAAGATGTTACCTATAGCAAATTAGTAAAGAAGTTGGAGGAACTTGAGCCTGGTGCCAAGAGCGGCAAGATCGTACTCCTTGGAATCCATGGTAAAACTGAGGGATTGAACTGTGTGTGTGTGTGCATTTCATTTTTAACTGACGTCAGTTTGAACTGTGACAGTTATAACTGAACAGTCATAACTGTCAGTTAAAACTGCACGTGTGTGGCCGGCCTTGTTAACTACTCTGACACTGAAAAAGTTCTTTCTAACGTCCCTGTGGCTCATGTGGGTACTCAGTTTCCACCTGTGTCCCCTTGTTCGAGCCCCCCTTCCCCCCTGTGTTCTCTGAGGCATGTGTATATTCCTTAAGATGTCACGTTGACAAAATGTCGAAATAAAATTGAAAGAATAAATGATTTAGTATTTCTTCTCCCTCTAGATGGTAAAAGGTATTTTCGAAGAATGGGAAATATCAAAGAAAATTAGCACCTGTAATAATGCTGGTTCATCTATAGACATCCATGTGTGGTGGAGCACATGTGAGGAGCCTCTCACACACTCGCAGCTCCCTGACGGGAGGGAGCCGGCTTGGCTTGGCTGCCAACACCCACACATCGTGTCAGCAAGGCGGACAGCCCGCCTGCTTTCATACCTCTCACTGTACTTCCCACTTCTATACTTCCCTTCACCTATGCCTCTCCTTCCTCTTTACTCCCAAAAAAAAAAAAAAAAAAAAAAAAAATGCTGTTGTCTTTAATTCCATGTGTATTACAGGAAACTTGCTATATATATATATATATATATATATATATATATATATATATATATATATATATATATATATATATTTCAGAAATAGATTTTCCGTTTGGAAATTTCAATCTCCTGAACAGCAATGCCAGAGAAAAGTTGTACATCTTCAATATATTCAAAATAAACGTCTCAGTATTATCCATCATCAATGCCAAAACAAGCAAAATTAGCTAAAATCCATCAATAAAAGTTCAACAAATTATATAAATCAGCATTGACTAAAAATACAGTAAAAGACGAATCCAACTATAAAAAATACAAGGTAAAATTATGTTTTTTTATACAAAACCTAAAATAATATACCCAACATTGAGACGAAAAATTAGTTGGTGAACATTTGAGTGAAGGACTCGGAACTGTCCACCTCTGGCCTCACTATCACAGCCCATCATCACAACCAAGAGCTGTGAAGCTCACACCATATTAGGCAAATACTCACTCGGGAAAATACTTTAACACAAGTCAGTATTTGGAGAGAGTCCACCGAGCCGTGTTCGAGACGGTGACTCGACACGGGCTTGTTGTTGTTGTTTCAGATTTAGCTACTTAGAACCCAAGTGTCCATGAACAGCCCGTCCTCCAAACAAAGATCCAAAAGTGATTCCATCCACCCGCCAAACCCCCTGTTTATGAATGAAAAACAGTTTACACACGCAACCCGTCCTCGACTCAAGTCCATTACATTCAGCGGTCGACCCCACAGACGCATTCATAAATTTTAACATGATGTTCATTCAAAACGGGAATTTTCTCATGTATAAATTACTATTATAATATATTGGCATATTGTGTATATATAGGCATAGGATAGGTTAGGTCAGGTGTTTAGGTTCTGTTGGCGATTATTTGTATTTGTAGTACGTGGGTGAAGCATTTATAGCGTTGTGATTCGAACAAAATTCGTCAGTGAAGCACTTCTTCCGGATATGTTCGAATGCCAGCAGTTGTGAGTCGTGTGTAAACCGCTTTTCATTCATAAACAGGGGGTTTGGCGGGTGCATGGAATCACTTTTGGATCTTTGTTTGGAGGACGGGCTGACACACGACTCACAACTGATTTCGTTCGAACACTTCCGGAACAAGTGCTTCACTGACGAGTTTCGTTCGAACCACATCGCTATAAATGCTTCACCCACGTACTACAAATACAAATAATCGCCAACAGAACCTAAACACCTAACCTAACCTAACCTATGCCTATATATGCACAATATGCTAATATATTATAATATTAATTTATATTTGAGAAAATTCTTGTTTTGAATGAACAGCATGTTAAAATTTATGAATGCGTCTGTGGGGTCGGCGGCTGGATGTAATGGACTTGAGTCGAGGACGGGTTGCCATGAAGCACAGGCTATGGTGAGCCCGTAATGGACACGGGCTTCGTTCACCTTTACCTTCTAGTGTAAACACTCACCTAAATCACCGTCGCCAGAACACCTAACCTCACCTACCCTAGACCTAACTATACATAAACCCACAATATATAATAACTACAGACGATAAGTCGTATTAACGTGGCTGAAGATATGATAACCCAACCCATCCTCGACTCAAGTCCATTACGTCCAGCGGTCAACCCCACAGACGCATTCATAAATTTTAACATGCTGTTCATTCAAAACGGGAATTTTCTCATGTATAAATTAATATTATAATATATTAGCATATTGTGTATATATAGGCATAGGATAGGTTAGGTTAGGTGTTTAGGTTCTTTTGGCGATTATTTGTATTTGTAGTACGTGGGTGAAGCATTTATAGCGTTGTGATTCGAACAAAATTCGTCAGTGAAGCACTTGTTCCGGATATGTTCGAACGCCAGCAGTTGTGAGTCGTGTGTAAACCGCTTTTCATTCATAAACAGGGGGTTTGGCGGGTGCATGGAATCACTTTTGGATCTTCGTTTGGAGGACGGGCTGGATAACCAGACCACTCACCAGAAGATAAAGAGACGAACACGACATTTCGGTCCATCCTGGGCCGAGTCACTTACGATTATCCAGACAATCAACTTGATAATGGTCCAAGATGGACCGAAACGTCGTCGTCGTCGTCTCTTCATCTTCTGGTGTGTGGTTTGGTCATCATATTTAATAACTTATAATTCAAGAATTTTTTTTTATTATTGTGTCTAGAAGATTGATCCTGTCAGTTGGTTGTGTGATGAATGAGTCAAACTGCGCTAACAGTTTTCCACGGGGTGGGGAAGGATGGGTTGCACATTCACCACTGGTGGTATAGACCATTCACCACTGGTGGTATAGACCATTCACCACTGGTGGTATAGACCATTCACCATTGGTGGTATAGACCATTCACCACTGGTGGTATAGACCATTCACCACTGGTGGTATAGACCATTCACCACTGGTGGTAGACCATTCACCACTGGTGGTATGGACCATTCACCACTGGTGGTATAGACCATTCACCACTGGTGGTAGACCATTCACCACTGGTGGTAGACCATTCACCACTGGTGGTATAGACCATTCACCACTGGTGGTAGACCATTCACCACTGGTGGTATGGACCATTCACCACTGGTGGTATAGACCATTCACCACTGGTGGTATAGACCATTCACCACTGGTGGTAGACCATTCACCACTGGTGGTATAGACCATTCACCACTGGTGGTAGACCATTCACCACTGGTGGTATAGACCATTCACCACTGGTGGTAGACCATTCACCACTGGTGGTATAGACCATTCACCACTGGTGGTATAGACCATTCACCACTGGTGGTAGACCATTCACCACTGGTGGTATAGACCATTCACCACTGGTGGTATAGACCATTCACCACTGGTGGTAGACCATTCACCACTGGTGGTATGGACCATTCACCACTGGTGGTATAGACCATTCACCACTGGTGGTATAGACCATTCACCACTGGTGGTATAGACCATTCACCACTGGCGGTATAGACCATTCACCACTGGTGGTATAGACCATTCACCACTGGTGGTATAGACCATTCACCACTGGTGGTATAGACCATTCACCACTGGTGGTAGACCATTCACCACTGGCGGTATAGACCATTCACCACTGGCGGTATAGACCATTCACCACTGGCGGTATAGACCATTCACCACTGGTGGTATAGACCATTCACCACTGGTGGTATAGACCATTCACCACTGGTGGTATAGACCATTCACCACTGGTGGTATAGACCATTCACCACTGGTGGTATAGACCATTCACCACTGGTGGTATAGACCATTCACCACTGGTGGTATAGACCATTCACCACTGGTGGTATAGACCATTCACCACTGGTGGTAGACCATTCACCACTGGTGGTAGACCATTCACCACTGGCGGTATAGACCATTCACCACTGCGGTATAGACCATTCACCACTGGTGGTATAGACCATTCACCACTGGTGGTAGACCATTCACCACTGGTGGTATAGACCATTCACCACTGGTGGTATAGACCATTCACCACTGGCGATAGACCATTCACCACTGGTGGTAGACCATTCACCACTGGTGGTAGACCATTCACCACTGGCGGTATAGACCATTCACCACTGGTGGTATAGACCATTCACCACTGGTGGTATAGACCATTCACCACTGGTGGTATAGACCATTCACCACTGGTGGTATAGACCATTCACCACTGGCGATAGACCATTCACCACTGGTGGTAGACCATTCACCACTGGTGGTAGACCATTCACCACTGGCGGTATAGACCATTCACCACTGGTGGTATAGACCATTCACCACTGGTGGTATAGACCATTCACCACTGGCGGTATAGACCATTCACCACTGGTGGTATAGACCATTCACCACTGGTGGTATAGACCATTCACCACTGGTGGTATAGACCATTCACCACTGGCGGTATAGACCATTCACCACTGGTGGTATAGACCATTCACCACTGGTGGTAGACCATTCACCACTGGCGGTATAGACCATTCACCACTGGTGGTATAGACCATTCACCACTGGTGGTATAGACCATTCACCACTGGCGGTATAGACCATTCACCACTGGTGGTATAGACCATTCACCACTGGTGGTAGACCATTCACCACTGGTGTATAGACCATTCACCACTGGTGGTATAGACCATTCACCACTGGTGGTAGACCATTCACCACTGGTGGTAGACCATTCACCACTGGTGGTAGACCATTCACCACTGGTGGTAGACCATTCACCACTGGTGGTAGACCATTCACCACTGGTGGTAGACTATTCACCACTGGTGGTAGACCATTCACCACTGGTGGTAGACCATTCACCACTGGTGGTAGACCATTCACCACTGGTGGTAGACCATTCACCACTGGTGGTAGACCATTCACCACTGGTGGTAGACCATTCACCACTGGCGATAGACCATTCACCACTGGTGGTAGACCATTCACCACTGGCGATAGACCATTCACCACTGGTGGTAGACCATTCACCACTGGCGGTATAGACCATTCACCACTGGTGGTAGACCATTCACCACTGGCGGTATAGACCATTCACCACTGGTGGTAGACCATTCACCACTGGTGGTAGACCATTCACCACTGGTGGTAGACCATTCACCACTGGCGATAGACCATTCACCACTGGTGGTAGACCATTCACCACTGGCAGTATAGACCATTCACCACTGGTGGTAGACCATTCACCACTGGTGGTAGACCATTCACCACTGGTGGTAGACCATTCACCACTGGCGGTATAGACCATTCACCACTGGTGGTAGACCATTCACCACTGGTGGTAGACCATTCACCACTGGTGGTAGACCATTCACCACTGGCGGTATAGACCATTCACCACTGGTGGTAGACCATTCACCACTGGTGGTAGACCATTCATCACTGGTGGTAGACCATTCACCACTGGTGGTAGACCATTCACCACTGGTGGTAGACCATTCACCACTGGTGGTAGACCATTCACCACTGGCGGTATAGACCATTCACCACTGGTGGTAGACCATTCACCACTGGCGGTATAGACCATTCA
Source organism: Procambarus virginalis (assembly GCA_020271785.1). NCBI lineage: Eukaryota > Metazoa > Arthropoda > Malacostraca > Decapoda > Cambaridae > Procambarus > Procambarus virginalis. The sequence continues at coordinate 68,773 of WNGS01166415.1, forward strand.
CCACTGGTGGTAGACCATTCACCACTGGTGGTAGACCATTCACCACTGGTGGTAGACCATTCACCACTGGTGGTAGACCATTCACCACTGGCGATAGACCATTCACCACTGGTGGTAGACCATTCACCACTGGCGGTATAGACCATTCACCACTGGTGGTAGACCATTCACCACTGGTGGTAGACCATTCACCACTGGTGGTAGACCATTCACCACTGGTGGTAGACCATTCACCACTGGTGGTAGACCATTCACCACTGGTGGTAGACCATTCACCACTGGCGATAGACCATTCACCACTGGTGGTAGACCATTCACCACTGGTGGTAGACCATTCACCACTGGTGGTAGACCATTCACCACTGGTGGTAGACCATTCACCACTGGTGGTAGACCATTCACCACTGGTGGTAGACCATTCACCACTGGTGGTAGACCATTCACCACTGGTGGTAGACCATTCACCACTAGCGATAGACCATTCACCACTGGTGGTAGACCATTCACCACTAGCGATAGACCATTCACCACTGGTGGTAGACCATTCACCACTGGTGGTAGACCATTCACCACTGGTGGTAGACCATTCACCACTGGCAGTAGACCATTTCACAAGTAAACGTCAAATTTCAACGTTTAAAAGTTCAGATACGAAGCAAGCTTACACACACACGCGAGTGATCGTTAAAGACAAGACAAAAGACTTTTGCGCATCAAATACCACCGTCTTTCACCCGTCCTGGAAATACACAATCACATGTGTATTTCCTGGACGGGTCAAAGATATGATAGAGCTCGAGAAGCTCAGGAATCTGTACACCAGTAGATTGACGGTTGAGAGGCGGGACCAAAGAACCAAAGCTCAACCCCCGCAAGCACAGCTAGGCGAGTACATACTTACGTGGCCAATTCCCTAGAATGTTGACCTCAGAATCCTGGTCATACCCAGACACCCCCCCCCCACGATCCAAATGTCATTTCAAACAATTAAGTTGATAACTAAGCACCCAAGACTTCTCCTGGTGAGGTCTAATGGCCTGAAGAGTGAAGGTGCTTGTGTCAGCGTGTTGCTTCAGGCTACTCACTCTTCAAGGTCACCTCAAATTAATTGTTCATAAATATTCAGAGAAGAATGTTAGCTGGGTTATTTAATCAAATTAAAAAATCACATTAACACATGGCTAACCAATGTAAAATTGCGTATATAAAATCATTGCCAATGAGTAACTGACCTTTAACAACTTGACTGTGGCTAAAGGATGAACATCTGTCTCTGGTTATCTTCTTGAGGTTATCTGAGATTATTTCGGGACTTAGCATCCC
>WNGS01166417.1:0-22434 GCA_020271785.1 Procambarus virginalis
AGTACATACCTCAGGGCCAAACACACACAACACGTACCTCAGGGCCACACACAGCACGTACCTCAGCGCAACGCACAGCACGTACCTCAGGGCCACACGCAGCATGTACCTCAGTGCCATACGCAGCACGTACCTCAGGGCCACACACAGCACGTACTTCAGGGAAACACACAGCACGTACCTCAGGGCCACACGCAGCACGTACCTCAGGGTCACACTCAGCACGTACCTCAGGGCTACACACAGCACGTTCCTCAGGGCCACACACAGCATTTACCTCAGGGCCACACGCAGCACGTACCTCAGGGCCACACACAGCACGTACCTCAGGGCCAAACACAGCACGTACCTCAGGGACACAAAGAGCACGTACCTCAGGGCCACACACAGCACGTACCTTAGGGCGATACACACTACGTACCACAGGGCCACACACAGCACGTACCTCAGGGCCACACGCAGCACGTCCCTCAGGGCCACACACAGCACGTACCTCATGGCCACACACAGCACGTACCTCAGGGCCATACACAGCACGTACCTCAGGGCCATACACACCACGTACCTCAGGGCCACACACAGCACGTACCTCAGGGCCACACACAGCACGTACCCCAGGGCCACACACAGCACGTACCTCAGGGCCAAACACAGCACGTACCTCAGGGACACACAGAGCACGTACCTCAGGGCCACACGCAGCACGTCCCTCAGGGCCACATACAGCACGTACCTCAGGGCCACACACAGCACATACCACAGGGCCACACACAGCACGTACCTCAAGGCCAAACACAGCACGTACCTCAGGGCCTCGTATAGCACGTACCTAAGGGGTCATACACAGCACGTACCTAAGGGGTCATACAAAGCACGTACCTCATGGTCAACACAGCACGTACATCAGGACCACACGCAGCACGTACCTCATGGTCAACAAAGCACGTACCTCATGGTCAACTCAGCACGTACATCAGGGCCACGTAAAGCACGTGCCTCAGGGCCACGCACAGCACGTACCTCAGGGCCACACACAACACGTACTTCATGGTCAACATAGCACGTACTTCATGGTCAACAAAGCACGTACCTCATGATCAACTCAGCACGTACCTCAGGGCCACTCACAGCACGTACCTCAGGGCCACACACAGCACGTGCCTCAGGGCCACACACAGCACGTACCTCAGGGCCACGCACAGCACGTCCTTCAGGGCCACACACAGCACACACCTCAGGACCACACACAGCACGTACCTCAGGGCCACACACAGAACGTACCTCAGGGCCACACACAGTACGTACCACAGGGCCAAACACACACAACACGTACCTTAGGGCCACACACAGCACGTACCTCATGGTCAACATAGCACGTACCTCATGGTCAATATAGCACGTACCTCATGGTCAACACAGCACGTACCTCAGGGCCACACACAGCACGTACCTCAGCGCAATGCACAGCACGTACCACAGTGCCATACGCAGCACGTACCTCAGGGCCACGCACAGCACGTACCTCATGGTCAACACAGCACGTACCTCATGGTCAACTCAGCACTTACTTCAGGGCCACACACAGCACGTACCTCAGTGCCACTCACAGCACGTACCTCAGAGCCACACACAGCACGTACTTCATGGTCAACACAGCACGTACTTCATGGTCAACAAAGCACGTACCTCATGGTCAACTCAGCACGTACCTCAGGGCCACACACAGCACGTACCTATGGCCACACACAGCACGTACCTCAGGGCCACACACGCAGCACGTACCTCAGGGCCACACACAGCACGTACCTATGGGCCACACACAGCACGTACCTCAGGGCCACACATAGTACATACCTCAGGGCCAAACACACACACACACGTACCTCAGGGCCACACACAGCACGTACCTCAGCGCAACGCACAGCACGTACCTCAGGGCCACACGCAGCATGTACCTCAGTGCCATACGCAGCACGTACCTCAGGGCCACACACAGCACGTACTTCAGGGAAACACACAGCACGTACCTCAGGGCCACACGCAGCACGTACCTCAGAGCTACACACAGCACGTTCCTCAGGGCCACACGCAGCACGTACCTCAGGGGCCACACACAGCACTTCCTTCAGGACCACACACAGCACGTTCCTCAGGGCTACACACAGCACGTGCCTCAGGGTCACACACGGCACGTACCTCAGGGCCCACACCCAGCACGTACCTCAGGGCCACGTACAGCATGTACCTAAGGGGTCATACACAGCACGTAACTCATAGTCAACACAGCACGTACCTCATGGTCAACACAGCACGTACCTCGTGGTCAACTCAGCACGTACCTCAGGCCTCGCACAGCACGTACCTAAGGGGCCACACACAGCACGTACCTCAGGGTCACACACACCACGTACCTCAGGGTCACACACACAGCACGTCCCTCAGGGCCACACACAGCACATACCTCAGGGCCACACACAGCACGTACCACAGGGCCCCACACAGCACGCACCTCAAGGCCACACACAGCACGTTCCTCAGGGCACACAAGGCACCTACCTCAGGGGCCACACGCAGCAAGTACCTCAGGGCCACACACAGCACGTACCTCAGGGCCAACATACACAGCACGTACCTCAGGGCCACACACAACACGTACCTCATGGTCAACATAGCACGTACTTCATGGTCAACAAAGCACGTACCTCATGGTCAACTCAGCACGTACCTCAGGGCCACTCACAGCACGTACCTCAGGGCACACACAGCACGTACCTCAGGGCCACACACAGCACGTACCACAGGGGCCCACACAGCACGCACCTCAAGGCCACACACAGCACGTTCCTCAGGGCCACACAAGGCACCTACCTCAGGGGCCACAAGCAGCAAGTACCTCAGGGCCACACACAGCACGTACCTCAGGGCCACACACAGCCCGTACCTCAGGGCCACACACAGTACGTACCTCATGGTCAACATAGCACGTACCTCAGGGACACAAAGCACGTACCTCAGCGCAACGCACAGCACGTACCTCAGGGCCACACACAGCACATACCACAGGGCCACACACAGAAAGTACCTCAGGGCCAACACAGCACGTACCTCAGGGCCACACACAGCACGTCCCTCAGGGCCACACTCAGCACGTACCTCAGGGCCACACACACAGCACATACCACAGGGCCACACGCAGCACGTACCTCAGGGCCACACACAGCACGTACCTCAGGGCCACACACAGCACATACCACAGGGCCACACACAGCACGTACCTCAGGGCAAAACCAGCACGTACCTCAGGGACACACAGAGCTCGTACCTCAGGGCCACACGCAGCACCTAACTCAGGGCCACACACAGCACGTAACTCAGGGCCACACAAGGCACGTACTTCATGGTCAACACAGCATGTACTTCATGGTCAACAAAGCACGTACCTCATGGTCAACTCAGCACGTACCTCAGGGCCACACACAGCACGTACCTCAGGGCCACGCACAGCACGTACCTCAGAGCCACACACAGCACGTACTTCATGGTCAACACAGCACGTACTTAATGGTCAACAAAGCACGTACTCATGGTCAACTCAGCACGTACCTCAGGGCCACACACAGCACGTACCTCAGGGCCCCCCACACACAGTACCTCAGGGCCACACACGCAGCACGTACCTCAGGGCCACACACAGCACGTACCTATGGGCCACACACAGCACGTACCTCAGGGCCACACATAGTACATACCTCAGGGCCAAACACACACAACACGTACCTCAGGGCCACACCAGCACGTACCTCAGCGCAACGCACATCACGTACCTCAGGGCCACACGCAGCATGTACCTCAGTGCCATACGCAGCACGTACCTCAGGGCCACACACAGCACGTACTTCAGGGAAACACACAGCACGTACCTCAGGGCCACACGCAGCACGTACCTCAGGGTCACACTCAGCACGTACCTCAGGGCTACACACAGCACGTTCCTCAGGGCCACACACAGCATTTACCTCAGGGCCACACGCAGCACGTACCTCAGGGCCACACACAGCACGTACCTCAGGGCCAAACACAGCACGTACCTCAGGGACACAAAGAGCACGTACCTCAGGGCCACACACAGCACGTACCTTAGGGCGATACACACTACGTACCACAGGGCCACACACAGCACGTACCTCAGGGCCACACGCAGCACGTCCCTCAGGGCCACACACAGCACGTACCTCATGGCCACACACAGCACGTACCTCAGGGCCATACACAGCACGTACCTCAGGGCCATACACACCACGTACCTCAGGGCCACACACAGCACGTACCTCAGGGCCACACACAGCACGTACCCAGGGCCACACACAGCACGTACCTCAGGGCCAAACACAGCATGTACCTCAGGGACACACAGAGCACGTTCCTCAGGGCCACACGCAGCACGTCCCTCAGGGCCACACACAGCACGTACCTCAGGGCCACACACAGCACATACCACAGGGCCACACACAGCACGTACCTCAAGGCCAAACACAGCACGTACCTCAGGGCCTCGTATAGCACGTACCTAAGGGGTCATACACAGCACGTACCTAAGGGGTCATACAAAGCACGTACCTCATGGTCAACACAGCACGTACATCGGACCACACGCAGCACGTACCTCATGGTCAACAAAGCACGTACCTCATGGTCAACTCAGCACGTACATCAGGGCCACGNTTTCCATTCAATTAATTTCGCGCTTCGATGACTAATTCGGAGCCAACGAGCTGCCTTTCAGCGCTCCCCATCAGCTGAGTGGGATGCGTTATTGGATGTGTCACTCACAGTGTCATGCAGATCTCAGTGTGTATCACAGGACATCAAGCATATCTTTCTCTATCTAACAACGTTAAGCTGATCTCACACTATCAGTGGTATTGATATTTTCCATCATTTAGTCAACAATATCTTGCAGACATCTCTCTTTAACAAACAGCATTGAACTACCTCATTAATGTCTTTCCTTCTGTATATATTACATCTGAATAATAGGATCTGAAACAGAAATATTCCGCACCAAAAGGTTTCCCTTCCTTTATGATGAATATTAACTAGAGAAAAAAACATGTGCACTTTTGACACTCTTTTATATTGATGTATTTATGGTCCCAGTTGATGGACAACTCTGACTCGCGTCATGTTATAAGTGATTATTCTGCGTTTGTATTTAGTGTATTGATGGTATATTATCACAGTGATAGTCCTAGACATTTTCTGAGATGCCCTGGGAGCCCTGAGTAAGGTGAGACTCCCAGTTGTGCCCTGGGAGCCCTGAGTAAGGTGAGACTCCCAGTTGTGCCCTGGGAGCCCTGAGTAAGGTGAGACTCCTAGTGGTACCCTGGGAGCCCTGAGTAAGGTGAGACTCCCAGTTGTGCCCTGGGGACCTGAGTAAGGTAAGACTACTAGTGGTACCCTGGGAGCCCTGAGTAAGGTGAGACTCCCAGTTGTGCCCTGGGAGACCTGAGTAAGGTAAGACTACTAGTGGTACCCTGGGAGCCCTGAGTAAGGTGAGGCTCCCAGTTGTGCCCTGGGAGCCCTGAGTAAGGTGAGACTCCCAGTTGTGCCCTGGGAGACCTGAGTAAGGTGAGACTCCCAGTTGTGCCCTGGGAGCCCTGAGTAAGGTGAGACTCCCAGTTGTGCCCTGGGAGCCCTGAGTAAGGTCAGTTTCCCAGTTGTGCCTGGGAGCCCTGAGTAAGGTGAGACTCCCAGTTGTGTCCTGGGAGACCTGAGTAAGGTGAGACTCCCAGTTGTGCCTGGGAGCCCTGAGTAAGGTGAGACTCCCAGTTGTGCCCTGGGAGCCCTGAGTAAGGTCAGTCTCCCAGTTGTGCCCTGGGAGCCCTGAGTAAGGTGAGACTCCCAGTTGTGCCCTGGGAGCCCTGAGTAAGGTGAGACTCCCAGTTGTGCCCTGGGAGCCCTGAGTAAGGTGAGACTCCCAGTTGTGCCCTGGGAGCCCTGAGTAAGGTGAGACTCCCAGTTGTGCCCTGGGAGACCTGAGTAAGGTGAGACTCCCAGTTGTGCCCTGGGAGACCTGAGTAAGGTGAGACTCCCAGTTGTGCCCTGGGAGACCTGAGTAAGGTGAGACTCCCAGTTGTGCCCTGGGAGACCTGAGTAAGGTGAGACTCCCAGTTGTGCCCTGGGAGCCCTGAGTAAGGTGAGACTCCCAGTTGTGCCCTGGGAGACCTGAGTAAGGTGAGACTCCCAGTTGTGCCCTGGGAGACCTGAGTAAGGTGAGACTCCCAGTTGTGCCCTGGGAGCCCTGAGTAAGGTGAGACTCCCAGTTGTGCCCTGGGAGACCTGAGTAAGGTGAGACTCCCAGTTGTGCCCTGGGAGACCTGAGTAAGGTGAGACTCCCAGTTGTGCCCTGGGAGACCTGAGTAAGGTGAGACTCCCAGTTGTGCCCTGGGAGACCTGAGTAAGGTGAGACTCCCAGTTGTGCCCTGGGAGACCTGAGTAAGGTGAGACTCCTAGTTGTGCCCTGGGAGCCCTGAGTAAGGTGAGGCTCCCAGTTGTGCCCTGGGAGACCTGAGTAAGGTGAGACTCCCAGTTGTGCCCTGGGAGACCTGAGTAAGGTGAGACTCCTAGTTGTGCCCTGGGAGACCTGAGTAAGGTGAGGCTCCCAGTTGTGCCCTGGGAGACCTGAGTAAGGTGAGACTCCCAGTTGTGCCCTGGGAGACCTGAGTAAGGTGAGACTCCCAGTTGTGCCCTGGGAGACCTGAGTAAGGTGAGACTCCCAGTTGTGCCCTGGGAGACCTGAGTAAGGTGAGACTCCTAGTTGTGCCCTGGGAGACCTGAGTAAGGTGAGGCTCCCAGTTGTGCCCTGGGAGACCTGAGTAAGGTGAGACTCCCAGTTGTGCCCTGGGAGACCTGAGTAAGGTGAGACTCCTAGTGGTACCCTGGGAGCCCTGAGTAAGGTGAGACTCCCAGTTGTGCCCTGGGAGACCTGAGTAAGGTGAGACTCCCAGTTGTGCCCTGGGAGACCTGAGTAAGGTAAGACTCCCAGTTGTGCCCTGGGAGCCCTGAGTAAGGTGAGGCTCCCAGTTGTGCCCTGGGAGACCTGAGTAAGGTGAGACTCCCAGTTGTGCCCTGGGAGGTTTGAGTAAGGTGAGACTCCCAGTTGTGCCCTGGGAGGTTTGAGTAAGGTGAGACTCCCAGTTGTGCCCTGGGAGCCCTGAGTAAGGTGAGACTACAAGTTGTGCCCTGGGAGCCCTGAGTAAGGTGAGACTCCCAGTTGTGCCCTGGGAGCCCTGAGTAAAGTGAGACTCCCGGTTGTGCCCTGGGAGCCATGAGTAAGGTCAAACTCCCAGTTGTGCCCTGGGAGCCATGAGTAAGGTCAGACTCCCAGTTGTGCCCTGGGAGCCCTGAGTAAGGTGAGANGCAGTGGCTTTGCCATTATAGTTTTCAAGCTTGGGAATTGTTTTTTAAATTTTTCATAGTGGCACTCAGCAATGGTGTCAATGTTTGATCCAGTGTCAATGAGAATTTTGAGACAAATGCCAGCAATGTATACTATAGTCTCTGGGTTGTTTGGAAGATCATTCCATTTTGTGATTGATTGTACTCCATAAATATAATCACATTCACTGTCATCTGAGACTGGTTGTAATGAAATGTTGTCTTGTATATTATTCATTCTTGATTTGAGGTGCAATATTGTGTTTGCCACCTCGACTCCTATGACTTGATCCTCGTACATTGCTTTTATTTATTGATTGTGGTTTCTTTAGTGCGGAACGACACATAGCACCAAATGACCTAGTTTTCTACACTCATAGCACTTCTTACCTTGTGCAGGACAAACATTATCTTGGTGTGGGTAGTCTCCTCCACAATTGTAACATTTATTATTGACAACCTCTGATGTGAGTCGTTGTGACTGCTTGAGTCTTGTTCCATGACTCCAGTTGTGATGTGGTTCTCGGCTCAATTTAATGTTAGGTTTGGCATGATATCTTCTACGATCATGGTGTACTCCCTGAACTTACATACTTCTTGACTGTTAGTAACAGTGGCAGAACCGTTGTTGGCACTGCACTCCATGGCACGAGCATCACGTGCAGCATCTTCCATTCGACGAGCCATATCCAGTATCTTGGTAAGAGAACTTTCATCATCAACAAGTTCTAGAGCTCTTCGACGAAGACGTGTAGATGTGCATGTTTCAATTATTTGCTGTTTGATTTCGTTGTCAACATCAGCAAACTCACAGTGGGCTGCTAAACCCTGCAGACGTGTATGGTATTGATCAACAGTTTCATTAGAGAGTTGTTTTGCTCTCCTGAAATGCATAATTTCCATAGCAGTATTTTGCCTTGGTTTGAAATGCTCAGTTAATTTGGCCTTGGCAGTGTCATAATCTTTAGCACCACCAGTATCTTTCAGTGTATCAAAGATATCACAAACTCTATCACCTGCATATGAAGCAGAAAGGCACGCTTTCTTTCAGCACTTTTGATGTCAGAAACTATCAACAAATTTTCAAACCTTTTAAGCCATTTGACCCACCTCTGTGACAGGTTTGTCTGGTCACAGTCAGGATCAAATGCAGGAAACTGAGGTATATTTGCCATTTTTACTGAATAAATTTAAACTTATCACTTAAAATGTTCCTCAGAATATATAACACTTACTGCACTGTATATGTTATTTAAGAATTCACTGTAATTACTTTAATTTTGCAAAGCACACAAGCATTTTAATGCAAAAGTTCACAACAGTGCACAACACAGCAGCAACTGATTTCTTACCTAGCCCTTGTGTACATGTGTTGTTCCTACTCACAGCAACACAGCAGTTGTTAGCAGTTGGTACAGCAGTTGTCAGCAGTTGGTACAGCAGTAGGCAGCAGTTGGCAGCAGTAGGCAGCAGTTGGTTCACAGCTTGAAGAATTTTGTAGCACGAAGCGTCGTTTCGTAACCAAAACATCGGGTTTTGTACACTGCATCAAAGCGTCGTTTCGTACACAGCGTCGCAGATTCCTCTCACAGCAACACTCAGCACAGCTTGGGTAGCACACAGCATTGGCCAGCACACAGCAACGGCCAGCACACAGCAACGATCAGCACACAGCAACAGTCAGCACACAGCATGGGGTTGCATACAGCATCGGGTATGGTGCTCACAGACAGCTTCTCCTTCCTCCTCTGGGCGAGACAGCATGCTCCTTCCTTGTGTTTTGTTGAACAAAATACCTGCGTTCCCAGTTCATCCTCGTCGCCAGTGTGGTGTCTGTGTATAGCTGAGATAGTCTTGGTAGTAAGGTTGATGTAAAGTCATTCCTGGTTACTGACTTTAATACTTAAACTGATTACATGATAGAGTAGCTCCCAAGCTGGTAGCGTCCTGTATGCTGTTTACCTTCTCTAGTGGCGTCCAGCCGCCGCACATAGAAAACGGATGGTACCATTTTCTGTGAACATGACAGTCCCCAGGCATATATGCAACTGAAAATGCATATACTAAAATGCATATACTGTCATGTTTCTGTGAACATGACAGTCCCCAGGCATATATGCAACTGAAAATTCACCCCAGAAGTGAATCGAACCGATACTGCCAGGAGCACTCTGCAACTGGTGTACAAGACCCCTTAACCACTCGACCATCACGACCGGACAAATGATGATGGTAGCCGAGGCTAATTCCCAATCATCCCGCCGGCACTCTGATGGAAATCTTGGGCATGGTATTTTATCAAATCACTCAGCAACGCACATAAGTTGCTAAGCTACAGCAACTCGTGGCCGGGTACTGCTAGTAACAAATAATTATTATTATTAGCTAACATCCAGTGATTTTAATTACTGAATATTACATATAACGATGGTTTCTCTATATTAATTTTATCGACTCCTACTAGTTGATTAGTTTGGTACATGAAGGCTAGTTTATTGGGCAGCGTCACTCATCCTATGACTAAAAATAAGGCCATTATTACAGTATTGGGCAGTGTCACTCATCCTGTGAGTGAACATACCGCCAAAGCAGCATGTACGTCAACCCCCAATAGGAAAAAAATCGCTGAGTGGTTCATCCTGTTAGATATACCAGATGCAGTTGGGACTTGCCTAACTGTCTCAATTAAACAGACTGTTCTGCTGTATTCTAGTCTTGACATTTTGAATGCCCTGCAGTTCCCCTAGTGTAAGTAATGCCTCCCTGTATGCCTACCTGTCCACTACAACACGGTTTGTCTGGCACTTCATGCTGGAAACTAATTTCGTGAAATTCAATAGTCCTCTTTTATTGCAGCAATATTTTTTATGCTTTCAGGAGGATTGTACAATTGTGGACCTCTGATGTTCATCCAGTTTTTGCTGATTGTGCCTGTGGCGCCTCTACTCTTTACTGGCTCTATTCTGCATTTATAATGTTTAAAAATTAAACGTTTTCTAAACCCTTAAGTAGTGATGGGACAACACTAAAATTTCTAGCTATACCGATAACGAAGCTGATTCCATTATAATGACCCCCGTCATGACCCACCATAAGGCTCGTGGTATAGACTTCTCCCCCACTCAATAGTTGGCATTCTTTGCCTCAAGTATATCACAACTTTATAGGGTCTTGGGATATATTGTCAGTCTACAATAAAAACCATCAGTTAACTGGGGTGAACTTATCTTACATAACAGCTACTTACAAAATACACACATCAACAAAGTTATTAATAATATAATAATGTTGATCTCCCAAGCACTAGTCATTGCAGCTAGATATTACAAAGTTACCCAGGTGACAAAACTTAGCAGCATGGGTACACTTGACAACAGTTGAAGTGCATTTAGGTTGTGGAAAAAGTGGCTATATGGTATGTTAAATCAAAAGCAAAATCACTGTTACGGTCTCATTTATCCAGTAACCAAGTTCTCTATTTATCAAACTGTATATGGGGCCTTAATGCCTTCTTCTTATCTGATCCCACCCCGAGTCATAGGTAAGTTATTAAGAACTGGCAGTATTAATCAATCTAATGTAAAAGGGGGTAAACAACACTAAACAGAACCATCACCAAGTGTTCTTCTCAACTATTTATACACATATGTACATGACATAACACTGCAGGTGTCACTTTCCCACAGGACACTATAAACGTCTGCAATCTTCTATCCCGCCCGGCGAGTCCACTTCTATCTTCTATCGTACACCACTCAAGGTTCTCTTCCTGAGTCTGTCTTCTATGGTCCTCACGCCGGCGAGTTCACCTTCCTCAGTAAATCATGAGCCAGTCCTACACAGTATGGTCACGGTGGCCAAAACACCACTTCTGTTCTCCAGCAACACACTGGCAGGGGTCTCCAGCAACACACTGGCAGGGGTCTCCAGCAACACTCTGGCAGATGTCTCCAGCAACACTCTGGCAGAGGTCTCCAGCAAAACACTGGCAGGGGTCTCCAGCAACACTCTGGCAGAGGTCTCCAGCAAAACACTGGCAGAGGTCTCCAGCAACACTCTGGCAGAGGTCTCCAGCAACACTCTGGCAGAGGTCTCCAGCAACACACTGGCAGAGGTCTCCAGCAACACACTGGCAGGGGTTTCCAGCAACACTCTGGCAGATGTCTCCAGCAACACACTGGCAGGGGTCTCCAGCAACACACTGGCAGGGGTCTCCAGCAACACTCTGGCAGATGTCTCCAGCAACATACTGGCAGATGTCTCCAGCAACACACTGGCAGATGTCTCCAGCAACACACTGGCAGAGGTCTCCAGCAACACACTGGCAGGGGTCTCTAGCAACACTCTGGCAGATGTCTCCAGCAACACACTGGCAGGGGTCTCCAGCAACACATTGGCAGATGTCTCCAGCAACACACTGGCAGGGGTCTCCAGCAACACACTGGCAGGGGTCTCCAGCAACACTCTTGCAGAGGTCTCCAGCAACACTCTGGCAGATGTCTCCAGCAACACACTGGCAGGGGTCTCCAGCAACACACTGGCAGGGGTCTCCAGCAACACACTGGCAGATGTCTCCAGCAACACACTGGCAGATGTCTCCAGCAACACACTGGCAGGGGTCTCCAGCAACACACTGGCAGAGGTCTCCAGCAACACACTGGCAGAGATCTCCAGCAACACACTGGCAGATGTCTCCAGCAACACACTGGCAGATGTCTCCAGCATCACACTGGCAGGGGTCTCCAGCAACACACTGGCAGAGGTCTCCAGCAACACACTGGCAGAGGTCTCCAGCAACACACTGGCAGATGTCTCCAGCAACACACTGGCAGAGGTCTCCAGCAACACACTGGCAGATGTCTCCAGCATCACACTGGCAGGAGTCTCCAGCAACACACTGGCAGAGGTCTCCAGCAACACACTGGCAGAGGTCTCCAGCAACACACTGGCAGATGTCTCCAGCAACACACTGGCAGGGGTCTCCAGCAACACACTGGAAAAGGTCTCCAGCAACACACTGGCAGAGGTCTCCAGCAACACAATGGCAGAGGTCTCCAGCAACACACTGGCAGAGGTCTCCAGCAACACACTGGCAGAGGTCTCCAGCAACACACTGGCAGGGGTCTCCAGCAACACACTGGCAGAGGTCTCCAGTAACACACTGGCAGAGGTCTCCAGCAACACAATGGCAGGGGTCTCCAGCAACACACTGGCAGAGGTCTCCAGCAACACACTGGCAGAGGTCTCCAGCAACACACTGGCAGAGATCTCCAGTAACACACTGGCAGAGGTCTCCAGCGACACACTGGCAGAGGTCTCCAGCGACACACTGGCATAGGTCTCCAGCAACACACTGGCAGAGGTCTCCAGCAACACACTGGCAGAGATCTCCAGTAACACACTGGCAGAGGTCTCCAGCGACACACTGGCAGGCATCCACACAGGTTTATAACAAACCTTAACAGACGGACATTGATTCCATCTCGTAACTCAGCTTCGCCATCCCAGGATACGTCGGTCCAATCACCAATACTTCGCTAAGTATCACAGACAAATCATTGTGATACTTAGCCGACTCGGCCGCTAGTTTCCGCTGGAACACGTCTTGAGTTCAGGACGGCCCTGGGTGAACTAATTTCTGTCGACCAAGTTACCACCCACATCACTTCTGCGGACTAAAATGTGATTAGTAAGAAAGAAACTACACAGGGGGTCAATAAGATCACAGCCTTCCACCGCTGAACAGAAAATGGGGTCGGGTGTACTTGTAACGGATCGGAAATTGAAAGAAAAGAAAGGAAGAAAACTCATAGGGTGTGAGAGGTGGAAGGGGTAGTGAGGAACTGTGGTCAGTGGGAAAGGGATAGTTTTGAAGGAGAAAGAGAAAATGAGGTCAAGGAGGAAACGTAGAATAGTAGACAGTTAGAGTGCTAGACTAGTAGAAAGATAGAAGGTTGCTGCCACCATCCTTTCAAGTTAATTATATATAAGACAAGGAATGGAACTTGTTTGCACAACAATATGATCTGATGCTAACACGCATCACTTGTAAGCATGTACAATTCATATAACCAAGAATCTTTAAGTCAAAATATTATGCCAGTTAACTTCAGAGAGCTCTCCACTCTAGCTTTTCCTATACAAGATCTAGGGATCACAATTAAAGACAATTTAAATAGTAAGGTAATCATTTATATATTTAATATTACGAGTATCATAATTCAACCATTTCACTTGATGTTCACTTGTTTACAATAATACACAAATTTTTGTCACCATACAATAAATTGAGATTTGACGGGTGACTGTCAATTGACGAGATAGCTGACGGCTGACTGTCAATTGACGAGATTGCTGACGGCTGACTGAGATTTGTTGATTTGATGGCTGACTACGGATGACTGCACCTGGAAATCGCACAACACCTAAGTTGGAAAACACAGTATATGGCAACCTTACAGTTCACTCACCAAAGTCTCTGAGATCACGTTAAGTAGAGAAGGTGGTGGTACGACTGATAGACTGAGCCCCCCACCTGGCCTAGGACGGCCTAGTCCGCTTCTGGAACCTCTCTCTCTCTTCTCTCTGGAGTAGCGGTCTAGTTACCACTGTCCTCCTCAATGTCTCTGCTGTACAGTTCCACGGGTATATATAGAACTGGGAGCTAAGCTCTACCTACCAGGAGATAGCCTCTGTCTATCTCCCTACCCTACATAGACAGCGGCTTGTTTGATGGAAACACACTACCAACCGGCTGCAATTACCAGCTTAGTAGATAGTAAGATCGCTTCACACGACCTGACCCCTACTCAACCTGTGAACATTAAATCTTGAAATGTGTAACATTATAATTGGTAAGGACCGACACCCCGGCGCCTCCAATATCCTGTGTGACTTTGACTCGTTGTATGTAAAATATGAAATAAAACCATTTATAGTGTTACATACTCAACAGATGGCGGTGACATCGTCACACCTCCCCTGATAAACGAATTGGTTTTAGTTTTTTAAAAATAAAACAAGTCAGCATTTTAGATGCATGACAAGGCATCTGCTACCACATTCCCAACTCCTTTAGTGTGTTCAATACAAACTGAGTACTGTTGGAGGTGTGGCTCCATCTGATTAACCTGAGATTCTTTTGACGGAACTGTGCTAAACTTTTAATAGGATTATGGTCAGATCTGACCAACATTTGATGACCGTTACTCGTCAAATAGATGTCAAAGTGTTGCACAGCACTCACCACTGCCAATGTTTCTTTAGCTATCACTGAAAAATTCCGTTGACAATCTCTTAATTTATTCCAATAATAAGCTACAGGGTGTTCTGTCCCATTCTTTGACAACACTGCCCCTACGCTGTAATCTGAAGCATCGACGATTGATATGAATCTGTCATCTAAATTAGGGGAGATGAGAATGGAGATGATATCAGTATAGCTTTTAAGCTGTCAAAGACTACATGACAGTCCTTGGTCCACATGAACTTTGTTCTCTTCTTCAGGAGATATGTCGAAGGTACTGCCATAGTCGAGAAGTTAGGAACAAACTTACGGTAGAATCCTGCCACACCAGGAAACACAGGAGCTCCTTACGTGTGGAAGGGGTTGGGTACTGAAACTTAGGGGCGATCCATCCTCCACCAACCAAATGTCCTAAAAGATAAAGGAAGTCTTAAATTCCGATTAATACAGATTGACTACCAACTGAGCTTGTTGAATAGCCAAAAAGAATGGTTCCATAAGTCATAAATGGTCTTCCCAGTTTGAGTCGTAGATCATCACATCGTGTATGTAGACCATTGCATTCTCAACACCGCGTAGCACAATAGTCATCGATCGCTGAAATGTAGAGGAGGCATTTACCATTCCAATGACATCTCTTGACACTCAGAAAGATTACCAGCAGTCACAAAAGCAGAGATGGGTTTGGCACGCACTGTCAGAGGTACCTGTCAATAGCCCTTGAAGAGGTCGAACTTAGTGAGGTAGGTGGCCTTACCGACGGTACCACTACACTCTTCCATCCTGGGACGGATATATGTATCAGCTACTGTAACCGTGTTAACTTACTGGTAATGTATGCATAACCTATGATCATTACCAGGCTTGTGTACCAGCAGAATGTGGGACGACCACGGACTAATACTTATATCCAATGGCACCTCCCCCAGTGTGGCCCACTATGGCACCTCCCCCAGTGTGACCCACTATGGCACCTCCCCTAGTGTGACCCACAATGGCACCTACCACAGTGTGACCCACTATGGCACCTCCCCAGTGTGACCCACTATGGCACCTCCCCACAGTGTGACCTACTATGGCACCTCCCCCAGTGTGACCCACTATGGCACTCATCCAGTGTGGCCCACTATGGCACCCCCCGTGTGACCCACTATGGCCACCTCCCACAGTGTGACCCACTATGGCACCTCCCACAGTGTGAGACCCACTATGGCACCTCCCCCAGTGTGACCCACTATGGCACCTCCCACAGTGTTACTCACTATGGCACCTCCCCCAGTGGGACCCACTATGACACACTCTTCTAGTGTGACCCACTATGGCACCTCCCACAGTGTGACCCACTATGGCACCTTCCCCAGTGATACTCACTATGGCACCTCCCCCAGTGTGACCCACTATGGCACCTCCCCCAGTGTGACCCACTATGGCACCTCCCACAGTGTGACCCACTATGGCACCTCCCACAGTGTGACCCACTATGGCACCTCCCCCAGTGTGACCCACTATGTAATATATACAGAAGGAAAGGCATTTATGAGGTAGTTCAGTGTTGTTTGTTAAAGAGAGATGTCTGCAAGATATTGTTGACTAAATGATGGAAAATATGAATATCACTGATAGTGTGAGATCAGCTTAACGTTGTTAGATAGAGAGAAATGTGCTTGACGTCCTGTGATACACACTGAGATCTGCATGACACTGTGAGTGACACACCCAATAACGCATCCCACTCAGCTGATGTGGAGCGCTGAAAGGCAGCTCGTTGGCTCCGAATTAGTCATCGAAGCGCGAAATTAATTGAATTGGAAATCGTTAAAATATTGCTTTAAGAGAGAGAGAAGGGGAACGTGGCTTGGCACAGGGAGGTGCCACACGGGGGGGAGTGCCATAGTGGGTCACACTGTGGGAGGTGCCATAGTGGGTCACACTGGGGGAGGTGCCATAGTGGGTCACACTGGGGGAGGTGCCATAGTGGGTCACACTGTGGGAGGTGCCATAGTAGGTCACACTTGGGGAGGTGCCATAGTGGGTCACACTGGGGGAGGTGCCATAGTGGGTCACACTGTGGGAGGTGCCATAGTGGGTCACACTTGGGGAGGTGCCATAGTGGGTCACACTGGGAGAGGTGCCATAGTGGATCACACTGGGGAAGGTGCCATAGTGGGTCACACTGGGAGAGGTGCCATAGTGGGTGACACTGGGGGAGGTGCCATAGTGGGTCACACTGTGGGAGGTGCCATAGTGGATCACACTGGGAGAGGTGCCATAGTGGGTCAAACTGGGAGAGGTGCCATAGTGGGTGACACTGGGGGAGGTGCCATAGTGGGTCACACTGTGGGAGATGCCATAGTGAGTAACACTGTGGGAGGTGCCATAGTGGGTCACACTGGGGGATGGTGTCATAGTGGGTCACACTGTGGGAGGTGTCATAGGGAGTAACACTGTGGGAGGTGCCATAGTGGGTCACACTGTGGGAGGTGCCATAGTGAGTAACACTGTGGGAGGTGCCATAGTGGGTCACACTGGGGGAGGTGCCATAGTGGGTCACACTGTGGGAGGTGCCATAGTGGGTCACACTGGGGGAGGTGCCATAGTGAGTAACACTGTGGGAGGTGCCATAGTGGGTCACACTGGGGGAGGTGCCATAGCGGGTCACACTGTGGGAGGTGCCATAGTGAGTAACACTGGGGAGGTGCCATAGTGTGTCACACTGTGGGAGGTGCCATAGTGGGTCACACTGGGGGAGGTGTCATAGTGGGTCACACTGTGGGAAGTGCCATAGTGGGTCACACTGTGGGAGGTGCCATAGTGGGTCACACTGTGGGAGGTGCCATAGTGGGTCAAACTGGGGGAGGTGCCATAGTGGGTCACACTGGGGGGGGGTGCCATAGTGGGCCACACTGGACGAGGTGCCATCTGAATAATAGGATTTGAATCGGGAATATTACGCACCAAAAGGTTCCCCTTCCTTTATGATGAATATTAACTAGAGAAAAAAACATGTGCACTTTTGACACTCTTTTATATTGATGTTTTTATGGTCCCAGTTGATGGACAACTCTGACTCGCGTTATGTTATAAGTCTTTATTCTACGTTTGTATTTAGTGTATTGATGGTATATTATCACATTGATAGTCCTAGACATTTTCTGAGATGCCTGGGAGCCCTGAGTAAGGTGTGACGGTAACGAGTTGGAAATGGTGGTCGGCAGTCTTCCAACTAGCAGGTGTCAGTGCTGGGCCACATTAAAATAAAAAAAAGAAAAGAAAAAAAAGAGAAAAAAAAGAATGACTGCGTGATTGGTAATCTGTGGTAAGGTAAGAAACATAAAACACAATAATAAACAATGTACTTTAATAACAATAAAAAACAAAAATTGAAATAAATGCAAAATCTTGGCTTAATGGTAAAAAATGTCAAGTGGAAAAATAAATAAACATGAAAATAGATTACGTTAATGGGGAGGAGAATTGACATACAAAGGTAAATAAAATATGAATGCTGGAATATATGCACTATCTATAAACCTCTATTTGACCACACAAGGTGAGTCACTTAGGTGTTCATAGGATGAGAGCACAAGATATTCTGGCTGGCAGAAACGCAAGGGACTCCAACAATAACTGGCGATGACTTGTGATTGGCGAGGAACCGGAGTGGCGTGTTGGTTGGCGGCCAATGAGAAAGCTGGATGGCCACAAGTCGCTAGTTAGGCAGTTGAAGGGTTCGGCGCGTTGACCAGGTGCTGGAGTGGGGGGAGGAGGGAGTTGCTGGTGCGTGTGGCTGTCTTGATATATATACGTTTAGCCACTACAATACGTATCTTGTATATTGTTGAGGACGTGATGAAATACGAAAATAGCAGGCAAAATCTCTGATAAGAGATTATCGTCACAATATATATATATATATATATATATAATATATAATATATATATATATATATATATATATATATATATAATATATATATATATATATATATACAGTGCTTCTGGCTGTCTGGGTTCGAATTCTTTCCGGGTTGTGTACTTTTCGGTTAAGGAATTAGCAGAAATATTTGCGAATTTGAAGATGATAAGGCAGGAATTAGATTCAGTAGAAGAAAAAAATAATTTCAAGATGATCTAGATAGCCTTTTGAAATAGACGAAAGGTTGGCAGATTCAATTTAATGTTGATATAGAGTTTGAGTTTAGAGGTCTAGTTATTAATGGCATTTATCAGATATCGGCTGGATAGTGTTTAAATTGCAAAGTCTCAATTCGAAAAAGATTTGAGGGTTATGATTAGTAGGGATTTAGAGGCAAAAAAATATATTTATAATGTTCGGAATAAACGAAATAGGATACTTGAGTATATTTCTAGAAGCGTTAGTAATAAAACATCAAATTCTATTCTTCAGTTATGTGTTGGTCCTGATAGGGCAAAATTAGATTGTTCCGTTACATTTTGCATGCCATACTATAGAATGGACATCAGATTAACGCGTCCAGTGAAAGACGACAAAATTATTATCAGGAATTAAAAACCTTCCACATGAAGAGATATTGTAAAAGCTAAATTTCCATTTAAAAAGGAATAGAGAAAGGAGTGATATGAATGAAGTATACAGGTGGATGAAAGATATATCAAGGGCATGTATATGAGTTTTTAAATATTTCTACACAAAACAAAATTCGAAACAATGGATGTAATATAGAGAAGTTTTGATTTAGGAAAGACCTGGGTAAATACAGGTTTCGAAGAAAGGTTGTTGATTTATGGAACCAATTTTTTATCGGGTGACAATAGAGACAAGGGATCACTGGATTGTATCAGACGTAGGTGTAATTTAGTAGTTTTAGTATTTAGGTGTTAGTTTAGTAACATATGAGTTTCTGGTGGATGCAAATAGGCTCTGCCTAGTATGGGCCAATAAGTCTTCTACATTTGTACTGTATTGTTATGTATATTTCTACATATATTCATATAGATATATATGTATGGACCCATTTATATGTGTGTACGCTTGTGTGTGTGTGTGTGTGTGTGTGTGCGTGTGGGTAATATATCAGGAGGATTGTAAATAGTTGTACCACAGGCCACAGTAAATGGCGTAACCACCTGTTGTGGCCCCATTCCCTTCCAGCCTCCAATAACCTCACGTGCCGCCAATGAAACAAACAAATACTTGTTTTCTTATTATGCAAGAGGGAGGAATAATATATTCCCTGACATGACATGGAGAGTAATGGGAAGCAGCTGTGTTACAGAGGGAAGGATGGTTCGCGGGAGAGGTAGATGATCTATAGGACAATAACCTAACCGCTCGCTTGTGCTGTGTTCAAGTTATTTAGTTATAACGTTCATCATGTACTCCTTACAAGTCTTGTGGGTGAGTTGATGAATGGTTACCAACTCACATGATGGGGTTTTATCACTTGACATAAAGGATCTTCAAGCTATACAATTTGCGTGTGTGATAAAAGAGGTATATATAATTTTAATTTGCCTATCAAATATTTTACACTCATTTAGTAGTTAAGCGACGGTGGAAATATATCGGGAACGCGTATACTAATTTTTAATTACTTTACTAAGAAGTTAATTATTTTGAAGGAAATACTCAGACTCTGCTTGAAAATTTGTGAAAGTTATCTTTAAATTCTTATTATTTAATTTTTCATCACATGGTGATGCAATGTTTGCATAGTTTACCATAAGTAAAGTCTTCATCAGCAGTTGATGCACACGCGCAAAGTTACTTATAACCAAGCGGGAGTACCATATAAGAGCCCGATTATTTTACTGGATTATTCAATGTTAATAGCTTTTCTTGCATTGAAGTATAATGATAGATAGAACACCTTGGGCTTAATTCAAACTGTCTGACATCTATAAAGTTCTGCTGAAGTGTATTTTTGTTTGAGACCACAAATAAAAAGTCCAATGATATTGTTAACTCCTTTAATGACATATTCATTGACTAGTCACTTTTATCAAGGAATTAGAAGCCAATGTGAGACTCAATTCACATGAATTGGACTCTTTGGAGTTGTCTGAGACAATAATATGTTACAATTGTGTCTTAGCGTGTTTAGGCAATGACAGATGATAAAGCATCATTTACAATTACTGTGTAAATATTATATATATTTGCACATTTGAGTACAAGGGGTATACCAAATAGTTCGGTCTGAAGGGTTTGAAAGAGGGAGTGCTTAATCTATATGTAGATATTGAATAATAATTAAACATTAATTAGTAATTTTTTTCAGCAAGTGTGATCTGCCATAGCTGTCTAACCCTATGTGCTCTCCTTCCATCTCGTCTGCCTTTATCTCTTTGTCTCTGATATGGTTCTGACGTTCTTACTTCATTTAATTTTAAAGCTTACTTCCCTTCCCTTTTCTGTTTACATCGTTTAATGTTGTTGTTGTTTTAGATTTAGCAATTCAGAAATAAATGTCCATGTATCACGGGCTATAGGGAGCCCGTAATTGAGTTTAGTGATTCACGATAACCTTGTTACTGGGATACTTGGGTCAAAGATTTCAATGGAGGTGGGGTTTCCTCCTTTTCTTCCGTTTCTTTTCTGCTTTTGTTTTAGCCCACTGGTTTTAGTCTTGTGTTAATTATATATATATATATATATATATATATATATATATATATATATATATATATATATATATGTATATATATATATATATATATATATATATATATATATATATATATATATATATATATATATATATATATATTAATATGAACGAAAAAGTAAGATAATAATTCTAACACGAATTTTCTCAATATTCCTTATGTTTCTTTTCACTGTTGATGGTAATGGAAAAATCAATTCTCCAAAATTCATTTTTATTTCTAGTCTGACGCGACACTTGAACGCGTTTCGTAATAATTATTACATTTTCAAAGACTTTTAGTTTACACACACACAACTATAACCTGCAAACACAAAACAGAGTTCTACTTATGCTATGATTTAAACAGCTTTCATTTTATTTTATACCTGCATTTTGGGTGAGGTGATATGTTACAACAGTTTTGGATGAGGTGAACAAATCTTTCAACACAGGATAGAACACGAAATAATGGAGTATTAATTGGGTAGATTGAAGGTAAGAATGGAAGTAACTGCAGAGGGCCTATTGGCCCATATTTCTTGATGCTTCTATATTGGAGCGGAGTCTTGAAGTGGGTAGAATATAGTTGTGCATTAATTGGCTGTTGATTGCTGGTGTTGACTTCTTGATGTGTAGTTCCCCACAGATGTCAAGCCGCCTGCTATCACTGTATTATCGATGATTTCTGTGTTGTTTGCTAAGATTTCTCTGGTGATGGTCTGGTTGTGGGAAGAGATTATATGTTCCTTAATGGAGCCCTGTTGCTTATGCATCGTTAATCGCCTGGAAAGGGATGTTGTTGTCTTGCCTATATACTGAGTTCTTTGAAGCTTACAGTCCCCAAGTGGGCATTTGAAGGCATAGACGACGTTGATCTCTTTTAAAGCGTTCTGTTTTGTGTCTGGAGAGTTTCTCATGAGTAGGCTGGCCGTTTTTTTAGTTTTATAGTAAATCGTCAATTGTATCTTCTGATTATTGTCTGTAGGGATAACGTTTCTATTAACAATATCTTTCAGGACCCTTTCCTCCGTTTTGTGAGCTGTGGAAAAGAAGTTCCTGTAAAATAGTCTAATAGGGGGTATAGATGTTGTGTTAGTTGTCTCTTCAGAGGTTGCATGG
>WNGS01166419.1:63360-78616 GCA_020271785.1 Procambarus virginalis
GTGTGTGTCTCCCGTTGTTAGGACGTGTGTGTCTCCCGTTGTTAGGACGTGTTGTGTCTCCCGTTGTTAGGACGTGTGTGTCTCCCGTTGTTAGGACGTGTGTGTGTCCCGTTGTTAGGACGTGTGTGTCCCGTTGTTAGGACGTGTGTGTCTCCGTTGTTAGGACGTGTGTGTCCCGTTGTTAGGACGTGTGTGTCCCG
This sequence comes from Procambarus virginalis, assembly GCA_020271785.1. Lineage (NCBI taxonomy): Eukaryota > Metazoa > Arthropoda > Malacostraca > Decapoda > Cambaridae > Procambarus > Procambarus virginalis. The sequence continues at coordinate 63,561 of WNGS01166419.1, forward strand.
TTGTTAGGACGTGTGTGTCCCGTTGTTAGGACGTGTGTGTCCCGTTGTTAGGACGTGTGTCCCGTTGTTAGGACGTGTCCCGTTGTTAGGACGTGTGTGTCCCGTTGTTAGGACGTGTGTGTCCCGTTGTTAGGACGTGTGTCCCGTTGTTAGGACGTGTGTGTCCCGTTGTTAGGACGTGTGTGTGTCTCCGTTGTTAGGACGTGTGTCTCCCGTTGTTAGGACGTGTGTCTCCCGTTGTTAGGACGTGTGTCTCCCGTTATTAGGACGTGTGTTCCCGTTGTTAGGACGTGTGGTGTCTCCCGTTGTTAGGACGTGTGTGTGTCTCCCGTTGTTAGGACGTTGTGTGTGTCTCCCGTTGTTAGGACGTGTGTGTCCCGTTGTTACGACGTGTGTGTCCCGTTGTTAGGACGTGTGTCCCGTTGTTAGGACGTGTGTGTGTCTCCCGTTGTTAGGACGTGTGTCCCGTTGTTACGACGTGTGGTCCCGTTGTTAGGACGTGTGTCCCGTTGTTAGGACGTGTGTGTGTCTCCCGTTGTTAGGACGTGTGTCTCCCGTTGTTAGGACGTGTGTGTGTCTCCCGTTGTTAGGACGTGTGTGTGTCTCCCGTTGTTACGACGTGTGTGTCTCCCGTTGTTAGGACGTGTGTGTCCCGTTGTTAGGATGTGTGTGTCCCGTTGTTAGGACGTGTGTCCCGTTGTTAGGACGTGTGTGTCCCGTTGTTAGGACGTGTGTGTCCCGTTGTTAGGACGTGTCCCGTTGTTAGGACGTGTGTGTCCCGTTGTTAGGACGTGTGTGTCCCGTTGTTAGGACGTGTGTCCCGTTGTTAGGACGTGTGTGTCCCGTTGTTACGACGTGTGTGTCTCCCGTTGTTAGGACGTGTGTCTCCCGTGTTAGGACGTGTGTCTCCCGTTTTAGGACGTGTGTCCCGTTGTTAGGACGTGTGTGTCCCGTTGTTAGGACGTGTGTGTCCCGTTGTTAGGACGTGTGTGTCTCCCGTTGTTAGGACGTGTGTGTCCCGTTGTTAGGACGTGTGTGTCCCGTTGTTAGGACGTGTCTCCCGTTGTTAGAACGTGTGTCTCCCGTTGTTAGGACGTGTGTCTCCCGTTGTTAGGACGTGTGTGTCTCCCGTTGTTAGGACGTGTGTGTCCCGTTGTTAGGACGTGTGTGTCCCGTTGTTAGGACGTGTCTCCCGTTGTTAGAACGTGTGTCTCCCGTTGTTAGGACGTGTGTGTGTCTCCCGTTGTTAGGACGTGTGTGTGTCTCCCGTTGTTAGGACGTGTGTGTGTCTCCCGTTGTTAGGACGTGTGTGTGTCTCCCGTTGTTAGGACGTGTGTGTGTCTCCCGTTGTTAGGACGTGTGTGTCTCCCGTTGTTACGACGTGTGTGTGTCTCCCGTTGTTAGGACGTGTGTGTCCCGTTGTTAGGACGTGTGTGTGTCTCCCGTTGTTAGGACGTGTGTGTGTCCCGTTGTTAGGACGTGTGTGTGTCTCCCGTTGTTAGGACGTGTGTGTGTCTCCCGTTGTTAGGACGTGTGTGTGTCTCCCGTTGTTAGGACGTGTGTGTGTCTCCCGTTGTTAGGACGTGTGTGTCTCCCGTTGTTACGACGTGTGTGTGTCTCCCGTTGTTAGGACGTGTGTGTCCCGTTGTTAGGACGTGTGTGTCCGTTGTTAGGACGTGTGTGTCCCGTTGTTAGGACGTGTGTGTCTCCCGTTGTTAGGACGTGTGTGTCCCGTTGTTAGGACGTGTGTGTGTCTCCCGTTGTTAGGACGTGTGTGTCTCCCGTTGTTAGGACGTGTGTGTGTCTCCCGTTGTTAGGACGTGTGTGTGTCTCCCGTTGTTAGGACGTGTGTGTCTCCCGTTGTTAGGACGTGTGTGTGTCTCCCGTTGTTAGGACGTGTGTGTCCCGTTGTTAGGACGTGTGTGTCCCGTTGTTAGGACGTGTGTGTGTCTCCCGTTGTTAGGACGTGTGTGTGTCTCCCGTTGTTAGGACGTGTGTGTGTCTCCCGTTGTCACGACGTGTGTGTCTCCCGTTGTTAGGACGTGTGTGTCTCCCGTTGTTAGGACGTGTGTGTGTCTCCCGTTGTCACGACGTGTGTGTCTCCCCGTTGTTAGGACGTGTGTGTCTCCCGTTGTTAGGACGTGTGTGTCTCCCGTTGTTAGGACGTGTGTGTGTCTCCCGTTGTTAGGACGTGTGTGTGTCTCCCGTTGTTAGGACGTGTGTGTGTCTCCCGTTGTTAGGACGTGTGTGTCTCCCGTTGTTAGGACGTGTGTGTCTCCCGTTGTTAGGACGTGTGTGTCTCCCGTTGTTAGGACGTGTGTGTGTCTCCCGTTGGTAGGACGTGTGTGTGTCTCCCGTTGTCACGACGTGTGTGTGTCTCCCGTTGTTAGGACGTGTGTCTCCCGTTGTTAGGACGTGTGTGTCCCGTTGTTAGGACGTGTGTCTCCCGTTGTTAGGACGTGTGTGTGTCTCCCGTTGTTAGGACGTGTGTGTGTCTCCCGTTGTTAGGACGTGTGTGTGTCTCCCGTGGTAGGACGTGTGTGTGTCTCCCGTTGTTAGGACGTGTGTGGTCTCCCGTTGTTACGACGTGTGTGTGTCTCCCGTTGTTAGGACGTGTGTGTGTCTCCCGTTGTTAGGACGTGTGTGTCTCCCGTTGTTACGACGTGTGTGTGCTCCCGTTGTTAGGACGTGTGTGTCCCGTTGTTAGGACGTGTGTGTGTCTCCCGTTGTTAGGACGTGTGTGTCCCGTTGTTAGGACGTGTGTGTGTCTCCCGTTGGTAGGACGTGTGTGTGTCCCGTTGTTAGGACGTGTGTGTGTCTCCCGTTGTTAGGACGTGTGTGTGTCTCCCGTTGTTAGGACGTGTGTGTGTCTCCCGTTGGTAGGACGTGTGTGTGTCTCCCGTTGTTAGGACGTGTGTCTCCCGTTGTCACGACGTGTGTGTGTCTCCCGTTGTTAGGACGTGTGTGTCCCGTTGTTAGGACGTGTATTCACTTAGTTGTATTTTACGGGGGTTGAGCTTTGCTCTTTCGGCCCGCCTCTCAACTGTCAATCAACTGTTTACTAACTTTTTTTTTTTTTTTTTTTTTTTTTTTTTTTTTCCCACACCACACACACACACACACACACACACACACCCCAGGAAGCAGCCCGTGACAGCTGACTAACTCCCAGGTACCTATTTACTGCTAGGTAACAGGGGCATTCAGGGTGAAAGAAACTTTGCGCATTTGTTTCTGCCAGGTGCGGGAATCGAACCCGCGCCACAGAATTACGAATCCTGCACGCTATCCACCAGGCTACCTGGCCCCCATCCACGTGTGTGTGTCTGCCGTTGTTAGGACGTGTGTGTCCCGTTGTTAGGACGTGTGTGTGTCTCCCGTTGTTAGGACTGTGTGTCCCGTTGTTAGGACGTGTGTGTCTGCCGTTGTTAGGACGTGTGTGTGTCTCCCGTTGTTAGGACGTGTGTGTGTCCCGTTGTTAGGACGTGTGTGTCTCGTTGTTAGGACGTGTGTCTCCCGTTGTCACGACGTGTGTGTCTCCCGTTGTTACGACGTGTTCCTCACGTTGAAGTCATACCTAGAGAGGGTTCTGGGAGTTCTTCTACTCGACTTGTGATAACTTGGTCCAACAGGCTGTTGCTTGGAGCGGCCCGCAGGCCACATATCCACTACAGCCTGGTTGGTCCGGCACTTCTTGCAAGCACTTATCAAAGTGCCTCTTGAATACATCCACCTTTGTTCCGGCAATATTTCTAATGCTTCTGGAGGTGTTGAAGAGCTGAGGGCCTCTGATGCTCCTCTTCTCCTCCTCATTGGTTCTATCTGCATTTTTCTTTCCTTATCTTTCGCTCCAGTATGTTGTTATTGTACTGTGTTGTTCTTCTGCTGTCAGCACGTGTTCCGTCACAAGATGACGAACCTAACCTCACCTAACCTAACCTACCAAACCTCACCTAACCTAACCTCACCTAACCTAACCTAACCTAACCTAACCTAACCAAACCTCACCTAACTTAACCTAACCTAACAAAACCTCACCTCACCTAACTTAACCTAACAAAACCTCACCTCACCTAACTTAACCTAACCTAACAAAACCTCACCTCACCTAACCTAACCTAACAAAACCTCACCTCACCTAACTTAACCTAACCTAACAAAACCTCACCTCACCTAACCTAACCTAACAAAACCTCACCTCACCTAACCTAACCTAACAAAACCTCACCTCACCTAACCTAACCTCACCTCACCTCACCTAACCTAACCTAACAAAACCTCACCTAACTTAACCTAACCTAACAAAACCTCACCTCACCTAACCTAACCTCACCTCACCTAACCTAACCTAACTTAACCTAACCTAACCTAACTTAACCTAACCTAACTTAACCTAACCTAACCAAACCTCACCTAACCTAACCTAACCTCACCTCACGTCACCTAACCTAACCTAACCTCACCTCACGTCACCTAACCAAACGTACCAAACCTAACCTAACCTAACCAAACCTCACCTCACCTAACCTAACCTAACAAAACCTCACCTCACGTCACCTAACCAAACATACCATACCTAACCTAACCTCACCTCACCTCACCTCACGTCACCTAACCAAACCTACCAAACCTAACCAAACCTACCAAACCTAACCTAACCTACCAAACCTAACCTATGTTATCCTATCCGTGCGTAGTAACATGGCTACGGGAGAGCCGCTTCTTCTCGTCGTACTTTGTAGTTTGTTCGCTAGAGACGTTCACGTACAGACTGAGGCGTGTTAGTTGAGAAGGCCGGATGGTATATGGTTTAGCAAGGCTGTGTCCGGCACTCCCACCACTCACGCCCACACGCTATCTCTCTACTCACGCCCACACGCTATCTCTCTACTCACGCCCACACGCTATCTCTCTACTCACGCCCACACGCTATCTCTCTACTCACGCCCACACGCTATCTCTCTACTCACGCCCACACGCTATCTCTCTACTCACGCCCACACGCTATCTCTCTACTCACGCCCACACGCACTCTCACTACTCACGCCCACACGCTATCTCTCTACTCACGCCCACACGCTATCTCTCTCTACTCACGCCCACACGCTATCTCTCTACTCACGCCCACACGCACTCTCACTACTCACGCCCACACGCTATCTCTCTACTCACGCCCACACGCTATCTCTCTACTCACGCCCACACGCTATCTCTCTACTCACGCCCACACGCTATCTCTCTACTCACGCCCACACGCTATCTCTCTACTCACGCCCACACGCTATCTCACTACTCACGCCCACACGCTATCTCTCTACTCACGCCCACACGCTATCTCTCTACTCACGCCCACACGCTATCTCTCTACTCACGCCCACACGCACTCTCACCACTCACGCCCACACGCTATCTCTCTACTCACGCCCACACGCTATCTCTCTACTCACGCCCACACGCTATCTCTCTACTCACGCCCACACGCTATCTCTCTACTCACGCCCACACGCTATCTCTCTACTCACGCCCACACGCTATCTCTCTACTCACGCCCACACGCTATCTCTCTACTCACGCCCACACGCTATCTCTCTACTCACGCCCACACGCTATCTCTCTACTCACGCCCACACGCTATCTCTCTACTCACGCCCACACGCACTCTCACTACTCACGCCCACATGCACTTTCACTACTCACGCCCACACGCACTCTCACTACTCACGCCCACACGCACTCTCTCTACTCACGCCCACACGCTATCTCTCTACTCACGCCCACACGCTATCTCTCTACTCACGCCCACACGCACTCTCACTACTCACGCCCACACGCACTCTCTCTACTCACGCCCACACGCACTCTCTCTACTCACGCCCACACGCACTCTCTCTACTCACGCCCACACGCACTCTCACTACTCACGCCCACACGCACTCTCACTACTCACGCCCACACGCTATCTCACTACTCACGCCCACACGCACTCTCTCTACTCACGCCCACACGCACTCTCACTACTCACGCCCACACGCACTCTCACTACTCACGCCCACACGCACTCTCACTACTCACGCCCACACGCACTCTCTCTACTCACGCCCACACGCACTCTCACTACTCACGCCCACACGCACTCTCACTACTCACGCCCACACGCACTCACTACTCACGCCCACACGCACTCTCACTACTCACGCCCACACGCTATCTCTCTACTCACGCCCACACGCACTCTCACTACTCACGCCCACACGCACTCTCACTACTCACGCCCACACACACCCTCAACAATCACACACACACACACACACACACACACACACACACACACACACACACACACACACACACACACACACACACACACACACACCAGGTAGCCTGGTGGATATCGCGCAGGACTTGTAATTCTGTGGCGCGGGTTCGATTCCCGCACCCGGCAGAAACAAATGGGCAAAGTTTCTTTCACCCTGAATGCCCCTGTTACCTAGCAGTAAATAGGTACCTGGGAGTTAGTCAGCTGTCACGGGCTGCTTCCTGGGTGTGTGTGTGTGTGTGGTGTGGGGAAAAAAAAAAATAGTAGTTAGTGTAGTTAGTAACAGTTGATTGACAGTTGAGAGGCGGGCCGAAAGAGCAAAGCTCAACCCCCGTAAAATACAACTAAGTGAATACACACTATCACTTCGCTAGTAACATATTAAAGAATTCAGAACAGATTAGAAACATTTGAAGAATCTAACATAGATATTGAAATCTAATATAGAGACAGAACTAACTAATATAGAGACAGAACTAACTAATATAGAGACAGAACTAACTAATATAGAGACAGAACTAACTAATATAGAGACAGAACTAATATAGAGACAGAACTAACTAATATAGAGCCAGAACTAACTAATATAGACAGAACTAATATAGAGACAGAACTACCTAATATAGAGACAGAACTACCTAATATAGAGACAGAACTACCTAATATAGAGACAGAACTACCTAATATAGAGACAGAACTAACTAATATAGAGACAGAACTAACTAATATAGAGACAGAACTACCTAATATAGAGACAGAACTACCTAATATAGAGACAGAACTACCTAATATAGAGACAGAACTAACTAATATAGAGACAGAACTAACTAATATAGAGACAGAACTAACTAATATAGAGACAGAACTACCTAATATAGAGACAGAACTACCTAATATAGAGACAGAACTAACTAATATAGAGACAGAACTAATATAAAGACAGAACTTTGTATTATTCATCAAACGTCGCTAATTATAACTTGTGAAAGTGTTGTGTAGGAACAAAATGTTCGTCTAACTTGGCCTCGTGAAGAACGGTTCTCGAGTCGACTTTCAACTATCCTGACGTTCGAATCCTTTGACGAACCTGGTCTTAAAGTTGTGGGATGAGGCGGCTTCTGCAACGGCTTCTTTGAGGGGTGTATTTTTTGTGTATTAACAAGCTTAGGTGTACACAGCAATGCTCCGCTGCCCTGGGGCCAGATTCACGAAGCAGTTACGCAAGCACTTAGGAACGTGTACATCTTTCCTCAATCTCTGACGGCTTTGTTTACATTTATTAAACAGTTTACAAGCATGAAAACTTGCCAATCAACTGTTGTTGTTGTTATAAACAGCCTCCTGGTGCTTTGGAGCTCATTAATGTTAATAATTGTAAACAAAGCCGCCAAAGATTGAGAAAAGATGTACACGTTCGTAAGTGCTTGCCTAACTGCTTCGTGAGTCTGGCCCCTGTTCTACATGAGAGATTATAGAGTGTAGATCAAACACTATCTGTAAGTTCATCTACTCTACCCCATCTCACAGGATGGTTAGTCATACATCGCATCAGGAGAGAACATGAAATGCTATTAGTCTACACTACCAAACTCTGGGAACAGCACAAGAATATACTCCAAGTAGAAGTAGTTTGAGCTCAAAGTGCCTCATACCACTTGGTCTTAAAGTATTGATAACAGGGCAGTGACAGATATAGTGCTGGAGAGTACGTCCCAGATCTTGTTCACATAGTTTATAACGGTCACCATTCATTACCTGCAGCCGCCTGCCATAAGCTCTGGACGGGGTGGTATTGGTGGTTGGTGTAGGGTGGTGGTAGGGAGTGTACTGGTGATGGTTGGTGGTGTAGTGATGGTGGTGGTAGAGCTGTGTTGATGCCAGGGGTGGTACAGAAGTCATGATGGTGGAGGTGGTTAGGGTGTGCTGGTGGGAGTAGGGGTGTGGCGGTGGTAGTGGTGGGGTGGTAGGGGTGAGGTGGGGGTGTTGTGTGGGTGGAGGAGAGACACAGGACAACAGCTGACAGGGAGGAGACCTAGCTTATCTTACACCCGGCCTGGCTTGTGTTACTGTGTAGGTGACAGTCCAGTATGGTCCCCCATGTATGGTACAGTGGTCGTGTGTATGGTGCCAAATGTATGGTACAGTGGTCGTGTGTATGGTCCTCATGTATGGTTGATACCTGGTTGATGGGGTTCTGGGAGTTCTTCTACTCCCCAAGCCCGGCCCGAGGCCAGGCTCGACTTGTGAGAGTTTGATCCACCAGGCTGTTGCTTGGAGCGGCCCGCAGAGCCACATACCCACCACAGCCCGGCTGATCCGGAACTTCTCTTAGGAAACAGTCCAGTTTTCTCTTGAAGATGTCCACGGTTGTTCCCGCAATATTTCTTATAGTCGCTGGGAGGATGTTGAACAACCGCGGACCTCTGATGTTTATACAGTGCTCTCTGATTGTGCCTATGGCACCTCTGCTCTTCACTGGTTCAATCTTGCATTTTCTTCCATATCGTTCACTCCAGTACGTTGTTATTTTATGTTATGTATGGGTGACTTTAATGCTCGTCACACTGCTCTTAGATGTTCAGTGTAACAATAATGGAAGGGTCTTCTTGAAATACCTTACTGATCATAATATTACTGTGTATGATACTGATAAACAGACCCATTTATTGGGAGGTAGGCTGGATTATGTGATTGGATACAGCCTAGTAGATAGTAACGTCAACGTTAAGCTCATCCCAGAACTAGTAAGTGATCACTTTGCACTATATTGTGAATACAATGTGGCGGATATTAGGTCCAATCCTCATCCTAGAGTTAAAATTAACATTCCAGACAATCTTAAACAGCACTTTAAGGCTTATGTACATAAGTGGTACACTGGGTATACACCTGTCTCAGTGGACCACTTTTACAATGATCTTGTCAGTATCATCACTGGTTATTATGATACCTGGGTTAAATCAAGGAAAAAAAAGAACACTCGTTCTTCCTCATGGACAGAGGATCCTATTATCATTGCAGAGCTAAAGTGCTTCAGCTGCTGACTCTTATAAACGAGACAAAACAGCTGACAATTTACTTGCATTCCTTAATGCCAACAGAGATTTTCGCGAGCTTAAGGGTCAAGTTAAGAACACATATTGGGAACAATTCCTACAAGGTATCAATAGAACTACAACATTATCAGAAATGTGGAACAAAATTAAAAACATTACCAAACCTTCAGCCCCAGTTCAGCTTCATCATACTCCTGCAGAATATGCTGACATGCTCCTAGCTGAATGGTCTAGTGTCTCACAAATTTCTTCCTTACCCCCAGATATACAGCAGCATTTAAGACATACCAACATTAACAGAAACTTTAATATTGAAATAGCACGCTCCTCGCCAGATTTAACAGATCAGTTTGCTATAACCCCCTTTGAATTAACATCAGCATTAGGAAAACCTAAGCAAACTGCCCCTGGTGAGGATGGTATAACTTATAACATTTTGAGCTTACTGAATGATGTCCCTAGCCACCCTCTGCTTGACCTCTATCAAATGAGTCTCTCACAAGGTATCTTGCCAAAGAAATGGACACAAAGTCTTATAATACCAATTCCTAAACCTAACTCTCAAAAATTCAGACCCATTTCCCTTACATCTTGCATGTGTAAAGTCTTGGAGAGAATTGTTCTCAATCGTGTCATGTTTCAGGTCAAAGAAAAACTGGCCCCAAACCTATATGGGTTCATGCCCAAGTGTAGCACACAAACATGCTTTGCTGAATATTTTGTAAACTCCCAGGATGGGACACAGGCAGCCTTTATTGACCTAAAGTCAGCTTTTGATGTAGCGAATGGCGAAATAATATTAGAGCAACTTGCTGAATTTGGAATCAAAGGTAATCTTCTGAGTTGGATAAAGAGCTACCTATCCAACAGGCGTGCTAGTGTCCTATTTAAAGGAGTTAAAAGTACAAGGACAGATGCATTCGAACTAGGCACACCTCAAGGTGGTGTCCTAAGCCCTATGCTCTTCAATATACTTATGCACAAACTTATCCATGACATACCTGTACAACCTACGGAAACTGTTATATGTTATGCTGATGATATTTGTATTATGGCACACAGTAAACCAAGACTACAAGTGTTACTTGATGCATTCTCCAAGAAAGTAGTAGAATGTGGCCTCATAATCTCTGTTGATAAAACAAGGGTTCTTATTCCCCATTCTCTTCATGTTAATTATACTATTAATGGAGTGCCCGTGGAGACTTGCGAGTCTTATAAATATCTTGGAGTCGAGGTTAATGATGCAAATCTCGTCAGCAACCTGCGCAAAAAACTAGTTGAGCGTCTTAAACCTCTCAAAACTCTTGTTGGCAAAGGATTTGGCATTAACATAAAATATGCCCGTAGTTTTTATATTGCCTTTGTACGATCTGTTGTTGATTATTATGCCTTGCATCTTCTTAATTTTTCACCTAAACAATTACAAGGCCTAGATGTAGTACAGAATGATGCCATGCGCATCATCCTGGGTTGTCCTAGAACTGTCAGAATTGTTAACATGAGAAAGGAACTAAACTTACCTTCCATTTACGAAAGAATAGTTCTACTTAGTACTATGTTTTGCGCCAAAACTTTGAAGAATAATGGTCCCCCCAGCTCTATTCAAATTAAATTGAGATCCATTCTAAACAATTCTGACTGTTCCCTCAATCCACCGCAAAAAGCTCCCTACAGTGCGTGGCTCAGTTGTTGTGCCTATAATCTTCGGAAACTGAATGTGTCTCTTAACCCTGATAAAACTGTTCACTATATTCCCCCTTGGAAAGATGTGGAGGTCTCTCTGCATTATACCCCCATCAGTGTTAAACAAATGTATAACACTGACATTTTGAGATGTATAACATTAGAAGCTATTGACAGTCATCTTCAAATTCTCAAACCGACTGAATCCTATGCCTTTACTGATGGCTCTGTGCAGTTAGGCACTGGTAGAACAGGTTGTGCATGTGCAGTGTATAAAGGGAATGAAATGATCATGTCTAGTACACAGAGATTGAACAACTGGGCTAGCACGACGCAGACCGAGCTAGTGGGCATTTATCTAGCCACTGAATACCTTAAGCTCAATGGTGGTGGAGTTATTTTCTGTGACTCTAAAAGTGCTCTGCAGTCCTTAAATAACCCATCACAATGTATGTCGGACGTAGCTTGTAATATTAAATGGAATGTAATCTTTGCCAATGATAATAACTCTTGTATAAAATTTGTGTGGATCCCATCCCATGTTGGAGTTGGAAAACATGACTTCGTAGATCGATTGGCCAATGAGGCTTGCAGGAAAGAAAACATTGATTATGACTTTGGACTATCTAATGCAGTTATTAGAAACATACAAATTAAAGAAATTAATTCAGATTTAGAAGAACTAAGAAATGCCCAGAGACCTGAAAGCTGCAGTATTAAAAGTTATGACAAGTTTTGTAATAATAGGTATTTGTATGGTCGGCATAGTAGCCGAACCAGGCAATGTGATGTAGTCATTGCGCGAATTCGCCTTGGCTATAGACACATCTGGCAGGTTAGTGAGGCTGAGCCACTACCAGAATACTCAGATTGTAAACTCTGTGATAAACCTTTAATGCATTCACTAGAACACTACATTGATGAATGTGAAACCGTAAAGGACTTTAGACCTCCTGGCCTCTTGTACCACCAACTGTGTAACTATTTTATTGACTCAGGTGTTCTGGACGACATCCTAACAATTTACCCAAAATTTGCTTGTCCATTTTAAAGAATGAAGAACAATTTTTATGTATATTACTTCTAAGCTGCATCACCTATGAACCCATCCCTGCCCTTGTGTGGCAGTGCACAGTAGAAACTTGTTTTCACATATCCATATATTAAAACATTGATTGTAACCATGATATATATGTGCTTCAGCCTACAGTTTAGACCTATTGTCTTATGTATGACCCTCTGTCCTGCGTGACAGTGAATACTAGCATTATCCTCACTTTAATCAGACTATCAAAATCCTCAGATTAGGCAAAATTGTAATTAATTTTGTCAATAAAGATGTTAATAATAATAATGTTTTACTGTGTAGGTTTGGGACCTGGCCCTCCAGTATTTTCCACGTGTATATTATTTGGTATCTCTCTCGTCTCCTTTCTAGAGAGTACATTTGGAGAGCTTTGAGACGATCCCAATAATTTAGGTGTTTTATCTCGTCTATGCGTGCCGTATATGTTCTCTGTATTCCCTCTATTTCAGCAATCTCTCCTGCTCTGAAGGGGGAAGTGAGTACTGAGCAGTGTTCGAGACGGGACAACACAAGTGACTTGAAGAGTACAACCATTGTGATGGGATCCCTGGATTTGAAAGTTCTCGTAATCCATCCGATCATTTTTCTGGCTGACGCAATATTTGCTTGGTTATGCTCCCTAAACGTTAGATCGTCGGACATCATTATTCCCAAATCCTTGACATGCTGTTTTTCTACTATGGGAAGATTTGATTGTGTTTTGTACCCTGTATTATGTTTCAGATCCTCATTTTTGCCGTACCTGAGTACCTGAAATTTATCACTGTTAAACATCATATTATTTTCTGCTGCCCAATCGAAAACTTGTTGACATCTGTTTGTAGTTTTTCAATGTGGTACAGTGGTCGTGTGTATGGTCCCCCATGTATGGTATAGTGGTCGTGTGTATGGTCCTCATTATGGTACAGTGGTCGTGTGTATGGTCCCCCATGTATGGTACAGTGGTCGTGTGTATGGTCCCCATGTATGGTATAGTGGTCGTGTGTATGGTCCCCCGTGTATGGTATAGTGGTCGTGTGTATGGTCCTCATGTATGGTATAGTGGTCGTGTGTATGGTCCCCATGTATGGTATAGTGGTCGTGTGTATGGTCCCCCATGTATGGTACAGTGGTCGTGTGTATGGTCCCCCATGTATGGTACAGTGGTCGTGTGTATGGTCCCCCATGTATGGTATAGTGGTCGTGTGTATGGTCCCCCATGTATGGTACAGTGGTCGTATGTATGGTCCCCATGTACTCACCTAATTGTGCTTGCGGGGGTTGAGCATTGGCTCTTTGGTCCCGCCTCTCAACTGTCAATCAACTGGTGTACAGTTTCCTGAGCCTACTGGGCTCTATCATATCTACATTTGAAACTGTGTATGGAGTCAGCCTCCACCACATCACTGCCTAGTGCATTCCATTTACTAACTACTGACACTGAAAAGTTCTTTCTAATGTCTCTGTGGCTCATTTGGGTACTCAGCTTCCACCTGTGTCCCCTTGTTCGCGCCCCTCCAGTGTTGAATAGTTCATTCTTGTTTACCCGGTCAATTCTCCTGAGGATTTTGTAGGTTTTGATCATGTCCCCCCTTACTCTTCTGTCTTCCAGTGTCGTAAGTTGCATTTCCCGCAGCCTTTCCTCATAACTCATGCCTCTTAGTTCTGGGACTAGTCTAGTAGCATACCTTGGACTTTTTCCAGCTTCGTCTTGTGCTTGACAAGGTACGGGCTCCATGCTGGGGCCGCGTACTCCAGGATTGGTCTTACATATGTGGTGTACAAGATTCTGAATGATTCCTTACACAGGTTCCTGAACGCCGTTCTGATGTTAGCCAGCCTCGCATATGCCGCAGACGTTATTCTCTTTATGTGGGCTTCAGGAGACAGGTTTGGTGTGATATCACCTCCTAGATCTTTCTCTCTGTCTGTTTCATTAAGTACTTCATCCCTATTCTGTATCCTGTGTCTGGCCTCCTGTATCCACTGCCTAGTTTCATACTTGCATTTACTTGGGTGAACTTCAACAGCCATTTGTTGGACCATTCACTCAGTCTATCTAGGTCATCTTGTAGCCTCCTACTATCATCCTCTGTTTCAATCCTCCTCATAATTTTTGCATCGTCGGCAAACATTGAGAGGAACGAATCTATACCCTCTGGGAGATCATTTACATATACAGAAACAGTATAGGTCCAAGGACTGACCCTGCGGGACTCCACTTGTAACGTCTCGCCAATCTGAGACTTCACCCCTCACACAGACTCGTTGTCTCCTGTTTCTTAGGTACTCCTCTATCCACCGGAGTACCTTCCCTTTCACTCCAGCCTGCATCTCCAACTTTCGCACTAGCCTTTGTGTGGCACTGTATCAAAGGCTTTTTGACAGTCCAAAAATATGCAGTCTGCCCACCCTTCTCTTTCTTGCCTTATTTTGTTGCCTGGTCGTAGAATTCAAGTAACCCTGTGAGGCAGGACCTGCCATCCCTGAACCCATGTTGGTGCTGGGTTACAAAGTTCCTTTCGCTCCAGATGCTCCACTAGTTTTTTTCGCACAATCTTCTCCATCAGCTTGCATGGTATGCAGGTTAGGGACACTGGCCTGTAGTTCAGTGCCTCCTGTCTATCCCCTTTCTTGAATATCGGGACTACGTTAGCTGCTTTCCAAATATCTGGCAGTTCCCTGTTGCCAGTGACTTGTTATACACAATGGAGAGTGGTAGGCACAGTTCTCTTGCTCCTTCCTTTAGAACCCATGGGGAGATTCCATCTGGGCCTATAGCCTTTGTCACATCCAACTCTAGTAAACACTTCCTTACTTCCCCGCTGGTAATCTCAAAGTCTCCAGTGGTTCCCGGTTAGCTATTCCCTCTCTTACCTCTGGAATTTCTCCTTGCTCGAAGGTGAAGACCTCCTGGAATTTCTTATCAACT
>WNGS01166420.1:0-13035 GCA_020271785.1 Procambarus virginalis
CAATCAACGGTTTATCTGTGAGAGGACAAGACCAATCAACGATTTCTCTGTGAGAGGACAAGACCAATCAACGGTTTATCTGTGAGAGGACAAGACCAATCAACGGTTTATCTGTCAGAGTACAAGACCAATCAACGGTTTATCTGTCACAGAGTACAAGCACCATCAACGGTTATCTAGTGAGCGTAACAAGACCAATCAACGGTTTATCTGTGAGAGTACAAGACCAATCAACGGATTATCTGTGACAGTACAAGACCAATCAACGGATTATCTGTGACAGTACAAGACCAATCATCGGTTTATCTGTGAGAGGAGAGTACAAGACCAATCAACGGTTTATCTGTGAGAGGACAAGACCAATCAACGGTTTATCTGTCAGAGTACAAGACCAATCAACGGTTTATCTGTGAGAGGACAAGACCAATCAACGGTTTATCTGTGAGAGGACAAGTCCAATCAACGGTTTATCTGTGAGAAGACAAGACCAATCAACGGTTTATCTGTGAGAGGACAAGACCAATCAACGGTTTATCTGTGAGAGGACAAGATCAATCAACGGTTTCTCTGTGACAGTACAAGTCCAATCAACGGTTTATCTGTGAGAGGACAAGTCCAATCAACGATTTCTCTGTGAGGACAAGACCAATCAACGGTTTCTCTGTGACAGTACAAGTCCAATCAACGGTTTATCTGTGAGAGGACAAGTCCAATCAACGATTTCTCTGTGAGGACAAGACCAATCAACGGTTTCTCTTTGACAGTACAAGTCCAATAAACGGTTTCTCTGTGAGAGGACAAGACCAATCAACGGTTTCTCTGTGACAGTACAAGTCCAATCAACGGTTTATCTGTGAGAGGACAAGTCCAATCAACGATTTCTCTGTGAGGACAAGACCAATCAACGGTTTCTCTTTGACAGTACAAGTCCAATAAACGGTTTCTCTGTGAGAGGACAAGACCAATCAACGGTTTCTCTGTGACAGTACAAGTCCAATCAACGGTTTCTCTGTGAGAGGACAAGACCAATCAACGGTTTCTCTGTGACAGTACAAGTCCAATCAACGGTTTATCTGTGAGAGGACAAGACCAATCAACGGTTTCTCTGTGACAGTACAAGTCCAGTCAACGGTTTCTTTGTGAGGACAAGACCAATCAACGGTTTCTCTGTGACAGTACAAGTCCAATCAACGGTTTATCTGTGAGAGGACAAGTCCAGTCAACGGTTTATCTGTGAGAGGACAAGTCCAGTCAACGGTTTATCTGTGAGAGGACAAGTCCAGTCAACGGTTTATCTGTGAGAGGACAAGACCAATCAACGGTTTCTCTGTGAGAGGACAAGTCCAATCGACGGTTTCTCTGTGAGAGGACAAGACCAATCAACGGTTTATCTGTCAGAGGACAAGACCAATCAACGGTTTCTCTGTGAGAGGACAAGACCAATCAACGGTTTCTCTGTGAGAGGACAAGTCCAGTCAACGGTTTGTCTGTGAGAGGACAAGACCAATCAACGGTTTCTCTGTGAGAGGACAAGTCCAATCAACGGTTTATATGTCAGAGTACAAGACCAATCAACGGTTTATATGTCAGAGTACAAGACCAATCAACGGTTTCTCTGTGAGAGGACAAGTCCAATCAACGATTTCTCTGTGAGAGGACAAGACCAATCAACGGTTTCTCTGTGAGAGGACAAGACCAATCAACGGTTTTTCTGTGAGAGGACAAGACCAATCAACGGTTTCTCTGTGAGAGGACAAGTCCAATCAACGGTTTATCTGTCAGAGTACAAGACCAATCAACGGTTTCTCTGTGACAGTACAAGTCCAATCAACGGTTTCTCTGTGAGAGGACAAGACCAATCAACGGTTTCTCTGTGAGAGGACAAGACCAATCAACGGTTTTTCTGTGAGAGGACAAGACCAATCAACGGTTTCTCTGTGAGAGGACAAGTCCAATCAACGGTTTATCTGTCAGAGTACAAGACCAATCAACGGTTTCTCTGTGAGAGGACAAGACCAATCAACGGTTTCTCTGTGACAGTACAAGTCCAATCAATGGTTTATCTGTCAGAGTACAAGACCAATCAACGGTTTATCTGTCAGAGTACAAGACCAATTAACGGTTTATCTGTCAGAGTACAGACCAATCAACGGTTTATCTGTCGGAGTACAAGACCAATCAACGGTTTATCTGTGACAGTACAAGACCAATCAACGGTTTATCTGTGACAGTACAAGACCAATCAACGGTTTCTCTGTGAGAGGACAAGACCAATCAACGGTTTCTCTGTGACAGTACAAGTCCAATCAACGGTTTATCTGTGACAGTACAAGACCAATCAACGGTTTCTCTGTGAGAGGACAAGACCAATCAACGGTTTCTCTGTGAGAGGACAAGACCAATCAACGGTTCTCTGTGACAGTAAAAGTCCAATCAACGGTTTATCTGTCAGAGTACAAGACCAATCAACGGTTTATCTGTCAGAGTACAAGACCAATCAACGGTTTATCTGTGACAGTACAAGACCAATCATCGGTTTATCTGTGACAGTACAAGACCAATCAACGGTTTCTCTGTGAGAGGACAAGACCAATCAACGGTTTCTCTGTGACAGTACAAGACCAATCAACGGTTTATCTGTGACAGTACAAGACCAATCAACGGTTTATCTGTGACAGTACAAGTACAATCAACGGTTTATCTGTCAGAGTACAAGACCAATCAACGGTTTATCTGTCAGAGTACAAGACCAATTAACGGTTAATCTGTCAGAGTACAAGACCAATCAACGGTTTATCTGTCAGAGTACAAGACCAATCAACGGTTTATCTGTGACAGTACAAGACCAATCAACGGTTTATCTGTGACATTACAAGACCAATCAACGGTTTATCTGTGACAGTACAAGACCAATCAACGGTTTATCTGTGACAGTACAAGACCAATCAACGGTTTATCTGTGACAGTACAAGACCAATCAACGGTTTATCTGTGACAGTACAAGACCAATCAACGGTTTATCTGTGACAGTACAAGACCAATCAACGGTTTCTCTGTGACTGTACAAGACCAATCAACGGTTTATCTGTGACAGTACAAGACCAATCAACGGTTTATCTGTGACAGTACAAGACCAATCAACGGTTTCTCTGTGACAGTACAAGACCAATCAACGGTTTCTCTGTGACAGTACAAGACCAATCAACGGTTTCTCTGTGACAGTACAAGACCATCAACGGTTTCTCTGTGACAGTACAAGACCAATCAACGGTTTCTCTGTGACAGGACAAGACCAATCAACGGTTTCTCTGTGACAGTACAAGACCAATCAACGGTTTCAAAGCCTCCTGACATAGTTTTCTATATAAACCCACAGTAGAGAACACAGCAAGATTATCAGTGTAGTGAAAGTTGTCGTTGGTGAATTGTGGACAATCGTCGTGTTTATAAATGAAATAGAAACGATATTAATATAATATTGACAATATTATATTAATATAGACAATAATATTGATAATATTGAGCTTGTGGCTGTCTTGGTAAGGGGTCAGGAAAATGGCTTGTGGGTATATCTGATCATTTTGCTGTTCGGACGCCCGGTTATTCGAACGGCGGTTATTCGAACGGCCGATTATTCGCACGCCCGCTTATTCGCACGCCCGCTTATTCGCACGCCCGCTTATTCGGACGCCCGCTTATTCGGACGCCTGGCTATTCGGACGCCTGCTTATCCGAACACCCGCTTATTCGGACGCCCGCTTATTTGGACGCCCGCTTATTTGAATGGCCGGTTATTCGGACGCCCGGTTATTCGGACGCCTGCTTATTCGGACGCCCGCTTATTCGGACGCCCGCTTATTCGAACACCTGGTCACCCGACATCTCACTTTCCTACCATATCCCAGCCGTAAGTTCATCCAATCATCTGTCCCACCGTCCATAGCCCACACACTCGTCCCAACACCCTCACACCCGTCCACCCGTCCCAACACCCGTCCACCCAGCCCAACACCTGTCACCACCCATCCACTGTCACTGGACGCAGAGTGAAAGCCTTCCGTCTGAACACGTCCCCTAAATGATCTCACACACTTGAGACACAACAAAAACATCGCCAACGTCTCAAGAATCTGGAGTTTCACTCTTGCTGTTCCTTGACGGGTCAGAGGTCACTCGCTGCCTCTTCATCTACCAACATGAAATCATTATATATAATTTTTTGGCACGTTGAACACCCATTCTTGAGAATTTTATCAGGTATCTTGAGGTGACGTTTTCAATCCGATTGTGAATAGACTCTAGGATTGTATTCTCATTATATATATATATATATATATATATATATATATATATATATATATATATATATATATATACATATATATATGTATATATTGATGTTAATGTTGTTAGAATAGTTTGTTGTTTGGGGCTGGTGGTGTTATACAGTTGTTATACAACACGTGAAGGCTTGTATTTTTAATCCATTGTGTTGTAATTGTTGTATTGATTTAGTTATGTAATTGTAACACACACGCGCACACACTCTCACATACACCCACACACTACACCCCCCCCCCTACACACACACACATACATACACCCCCCCCCCACACACACACACACACCCACACACACACACACACACACCCCACACACACACACCCCCACACACACACCCACACACATACCCACACACATACCCACACACACACACACACACACACACACACACACCCCACACCCCACACACACTACACCCCCACCCCCACACCCCCCCCACACAGTCCAGCAGTACATTAGAGAAAATATTATAATGAACATGAACAGTGACCACTCCCTGGCCTCAGGCACTACCTTCCGTCTGTGAGAGGCAGGGGGGGGGAGGGGGGCCAGAGAGAGTGACACACACACACACACACACACACAGCCATCATATACACACTAACAACAAAGCACCAAAGTGTCTCAGTAGATGGGTTGATTGTCCACTATTCCTCTCCCTGTGATCATCTTCCACCTGTGTACCTGCCCATTTCACCTGTATGTACCTGCGGGATTGAACTTGGGTTCTAGGGGCCTTTGCGACTGCGAGTCGACTTGCCTAATGCAATTTCTCCCGCTCTAAGTTTCTCCTCTAATATCTAATTTGAAATTTCTCCTCTAATATCTAATTCAATAACAATATCTAATTGTTTTGAAATTGTGACTGGAGCTGACTTGTGTTCTTACCTTCTAGTATTTTCTATTTCATTTTCTTACTTCCTTTACGCTAAAAAAACAATAATTAATAATTTATAATATACTCTTATATCTCTTTGGATCATGTGCAGTATATTTATAAATTAGGTTTCTCTTCTGTTCTTATTCTTTGTCAGGATTTTCTTTTTCTTCAACTCAGTATAGTCTTGTAGGTATTTTGTATGTCTGGGTCATGTCTCCCTCTTGGATAGGGTCGTTAAAGCTAGATATTTTAATTTGTTTTCGTATCCCATCACGTGGAATTGTGGAGAGGGCGATGTTGTGAACCTTTGTATGTGCTTATGTTTCCTTGTGTGCTTTTGTGTGTGTGGGGGTGTGTAATTACCTAAGTGTAATTACCTAAGTGTAGTTACAGGATGAGAGCTACGCTCGTGGTGTCCCGTCTTCCCAGAACTCATTGTCATATAATGCTTTGAAACTACTGACGGTCTTGGCCTCCACCACCTTCTCACTTAACTTGTTCCAACCGTCTACCACTCTGTTTACAAAAGTGAATTTTCTTATATTTCTCCGGCAGCTTTGTTTCGTTAGTTTAAATCTATGACCTCTTGTTCTTGAAGTTCCAGGTCTCAGGAATTCTTCCCTATCAATTTTATCGATTCCTGTTACTATTTTGAATGTAGTGATCATATCACCTCTTTTTCTTCTATCTTCTAGTTTTTGCATGTTTAATGCCTTTAATCTCTCCTCATAGCTTTTGTCCTTCAGTTCTGGGAGCCACTTAGTGGCATGTCGTTGCACCTTTTCCAGTTTGTTGATGTGCTTCTTAAGATAAGGGCACCATACAACCGCTGCATATTCCAGCTTTGGTCTAATAAAAGTCGTGAACAATTTCTTTAGTATTTCTCCATCCATGTATTTAAAAGCAATTCTGAAGTTAGAAAGTGTAGCATAGGCTCCTCGCACAATGTTCTTAATGTGGTCCTCAGGTGACAGTTTTCTATATAAAACCACCCCTAGATCCTTTTCTTTATCAGAGTTCTTTAAAGATTTCTCACATAATTTATAGGTTGTGTGGGGTCTATGTTCTCCAATTCCACATTCCATAACATGGCATTTATTCACATTAAATTCCATTTGCCAAGTGTTGCTCCAAATACTTATTTTGTCCAGGTCTTCTTGAAGGGCATGACAATCATCTAGGTTTCTTATCTTCCCTATTATCTTAGCATCATCAGCAAACATGTTCATATAATTCTGTATACCAACTGGTAGGTCATTTATGTAGACAATAAACATCACTGGTGCAAGAACTGAACCCTGTGGTACTCCACTTGTGACATTTCTCCAGTCCGATACATTGCCTCTGATCACTGCCCTCATTTTTCTATCAGTCAGAAAAATTTTTCATCCATGTTAGAAGCTTACCTGTCACTCCTCCAATATTTTCCAGTTTCAAGAACAACCTCTTATGTGGAACTCTGTCGAAAGCCTTTTTTAGGTCCAGATAGATGCAGAAAACCCAACCATCTCTTTCCTGTAAAATGTGTGTGTGTGTGTGTGTACTCACCTAATTGTGCTTGCGGGGGTTGAGCTCTGGCTCTTTGGTCCCGCCTCTCAACCGTCAATCAACAGGTGTACAGGTTCCTGAGCCTACTGGGCTCTATCATATCTACACTTGAAACTGTGTATGGAGTCAGCCTCCACCACATCGCTTCCTAATGCATTCCATTTGTCAACCACTCTGACACTAAAAAAGTTCTTTTTAATATCTCTGTGACTCATTTGGGCACTCAGTTTCCACCTGTGTCCCCTAGTGCGTGTGCCCCTTGTGTTAAACAGCCTGTCTTTATCTACCAAAATCTGTTGGTATTACAAATGGGCAACCTGTAAGCATGGGGAATCGGGAAGAATAAATGGAACATGTAAATATGATCACCCTAGAAAGTGCAGGAACCTCCTCAATACAGGTAAATGTACCAAAAGCTGTGAATTCTTTCACCCAGAAATTTACAAGAACTCTTTGGACGGGAAAGAGTGCTTCAATGCTGAATGTCCAGCTTTTCATATAAGAGGTACCAGGCGAATAAAACCGACAGACTACCACTATGAAAACAGCCACTACTCCATCGACCGGGATAATTTTTTAGCAAGAGGAGGAGAAGAATGGCTAAAAATGACCAGACTCTACCACCAACTCGGTCAAATACTAGAGAGGACGCAAACACAGTGGCCTCCTTACCAGAGCCTCAGATATTAACACCAAGTAAAGCACTCTGCACCAGGCCCGGATTCTTGGAACTCCATATTCATCAAGAACTGTTAAAAACCACTATCGCAGGCCCTCCACATTCTGTGGAGACAAAGCCTAGATACCGGCGTTATCCCTGACATACTAAAAACAGCAGAGATAGCACCACTCCATAAAGGAGGAAATAAGGCAGAGGCAAAAAATTACAGACCGATAGCACTAACATCGTACATCATAAAAATTTTTGAGTGCTAAGAAGTAAGATCACAAAATACATGGAATCACAGCATCTCCATAACCCCGGACAACATGGTTTCAGAACAGGGCGCTCTTGCCTGTCGCAGTTGCTGTACCACTATGATATGGCATTAGATGCTATGGAAGACAAACAAAACGCTGATGTAATTTACACAGATTTTGCAAAAGCTTTTGATAAATGTGACCATGGTGTTATTGCCCATAAAATGCGCTCAAAAGGAATTACCGGAAAAGTAGGCAGATGGATCTACAATTTCCTGACTAACAGAACCCAATGTGTAATAGTCAACAAAATAAAATCCAGCCCATCAACCGTGAAGAGCTCAGTCCTCCAGGGTACTGTGCTTGCTCCAGTACTTTTTCTCATCCTCATATCGGACATAGACAAGAACACAACCTATAGCACTGTATCATCCTTTGCAGATGACACCAGGATCTTCATGAGAGTAGGCAACATAGAGGACACGGCGAACCTCCAGTCAGATGTAGATCAGGTCTTTCTATGGGCTACAGAAAATAATATGGTGTTTAATGAAGATAAGTTCCAGCTCATGCGCTACGGAAAAATTGAAAATATAAAAACGGAAACAACGTACAAAACTCAGGCAAATCATAACATAGAACGAAAAGGCAATGTAAAGGATCTGGGTGTACTCATGTCGGAAGACCTTACCTTTAAAGAACACAATAAAGTAGCCGTCACAACTGCAAGAAAAATGACAGGTTGGATAACAAGAACTTTTCACACTAGAGATGCTATACCGATGATGACACTTTTCAAAACGCTTGTGCTCTCTAGAGTGGAGTACTGCTGCACAATGACAGCCCCTTTCACTGCTGGAGAAATTGCTGACCTGGAGGGCGTGCAGAGATCCTTTACTGCTAGAATCCACTCAGTAAAACATCTAAATTACTGGAACCGACTAAGTGCCTAAATCTGTACTCCCTTGAGCGCAGGCGGGAGAGATACATAATAATTTACACGTGGAAAATATTGAGGGGCTGGTCCCAAACCTGCACACAGAAATAACATCACATGAGACCAGAAGACATGGCAGGATGTGCAGAATACCCCCGTTGAAAAGCAGAGGTGCAACAGGTACTCTGAGAGAGAACTATCAACATCAGAGGCCCGAGACTGTTCAACACGCTTCCACTACACATAAGGGGCATAACTGGCCGACCCCTCACAGTGTTCAAGAGAGAACTGGATAAGCACCTCCAAAGGATACCTGATCAACCAGGCTGTGACTCATACGTCAGGCTGCGAGCAGCCGCGTCTAACAGCCTGGTTGATCAGTCCAGCAACCAGGAGGCCTGGTGGACGACCGGGCCGCGGGGACGCTAAGCCCCGGAAGCACCTCAAGATAACCTCAAGGTAGCCCTGTCGATTCCCTTGAGAATCTTGAATGTGGTGATCATGTCCCCCTAACTCTTCTGTCTTCCAACGAAGACAGCGTTTAATTCCCATAGTCTCTCCTCGTAGCTCATACCTCTCGGCTCGGGTACTAGTCTGGTGACAAACCTTTGAACCTTTTCCAGTTTAGTCTTATCTTGACTAGATATGAACTCCATGCTGGGGCTGCATACTCCAGGATTGGTCTAACATATGTGGTATATAATGTTTTGAAGATTCCTTACACAAGTTTCTAAATGCCGTTCTTATGTTAGCCAACCTGGCATATGCTGCTGATGTTATCCTCTTGATATGAGCATCAGGAGACAGGCCTGGCGTGATATCAACTCCCAGGTCTTTCTCTCTAACTCCTGAAGTTTTCATTTCCCAAATGATACCTTGTATCTGGTCTCCTGCTTCCTACCCCTATCTTCATTACATTACATTTGCTTGGGTTAAACTCTAACAGCCATTTGTTCGACCATTCCTGCAGCTTGTCCAGGTCTTCTTGAAGTCTCAAGCTGTCCTCCTCTGTCTTAATCCTTCTCATAATTTTGGCGTCGTCAGCAAACATTGAGAGGAATGAGTCTATACCCTCTGGGAGATCATTTACGTATATCAGAAACAGGATAGGTCCAAGTACAGAGTAGAGGGAATAGAGGGATGCTGAAATAGAGGGAATACAGAGAACATATACGGCACGCATAGACGAGGTATAGCACCTAAATTATTGGGATCGTCTCAAAGCTCTCCAAATGTACTCTCTAGAAAGGAGACGAGAGAGATACCAAATAATATACACATGGAAAATACTGGGGGCCAGGTCCCAAATCTGCACAGTAAAATAACAACGTACTGGAGTGAACGATAGGGAAGAAAATGCAAGATTGAACCAGTGAAGAGCAGAGGTGCCATAGGCACAATCAGAGAACACTGTATAAACATCAGAGGTCCGCGGTGTTCAACGTCCTCCCAGCGACTATAAGAAATATTGCCGGAACAACCGTGGACATCTTCAAGAAAACTGGACTGTTTCCTAAGAGAAGTTCCGGACCAGCCGGGCTGTGGTGGGTATGTGGGCCTGCGGGCCGCTCCAAGCAACAGCCTGGTGGACCAAGCTCTCACAAGTCGAGCCTGGCCTCGGGCCGGGCTTGGGGAGTAGAAGAACTCCAAGAACCCCATCAACCAGGTATCAACCAGGTCAACCAGAGTCCTGTGGGACTCCACTGGTGACTTGACGCCAACCTGAGGTCTCACCCCTCACTGTAACTCTCTGCTTCCTATTGGTATATGTGTACTCACCTATTTGTACTCACCTATTTGTGCTTGCGGGGGTTGAGCTTTGGCTCTTTGGTCCCGCCTCTCAACTGTCAATCAACTGGTGTACAGATTCCCGAGCCTACTGGGCTCTATCATATGAAACTGTGTATGGAGTCAGCCTCCACCACATCACTGCCTAATGCATTCCATCTGTTAACTACTCTGACACTGAAAAAGTTCCTTCTAACGTCTCTGTGGCTCATGTGGGTACTCAGTTCCCCCTGTGTCCCCTTGTTCGCGTCCCCCCAGTGTTGAATAGTTTGTCTTTGTCTACCCGGTCGATTCCTCTGAGGATTTTGTAGGTTGTGATCATATCTCCCCTTACTCTTCTGTCTTCCAGTGTCGTAAGTGGCATTTCCCGCAGCCTTTCCTCGTAACTCATGCCTCTTAGTTCTGGGACTAGTCTAGTGGCATACCTTGGACTTTTTCCAGCTTCGTCTTGTGCTTGACAAGGTACGGGCTCCATGCTTGGGCTGCATACTCCAGGATTGGTCTTACATATGTGGTGTACAAGATTCTGAATGATTCCTTACACAGGTTCCTGAACGCTGTTCTGATGTTAGCCAGCCTCGCATATGCCGCAGATGTTATCCTTTTTATGTGGGCTTCAGGAGACAGGTTTGGTGTGATATCAACTCCTAGATCTTTCTCCTGTCCGTTTCATTAAGTACTTCATCTCCTATTCTGTATCCTGTGTCTAGCCTCCTGTTTCCACTGCCTAGTTTCATTACTTTGCATTTACTCGGGTTGAACTTCAACAGCCATTTGTTGGACCATTCACTCAGTCTGTCTAGGTCGTCTTGTAGCCTCCTACTATCGTCCTCGGTTTCAATCCTCCTCATAATTTTTGCATCATCGGCAAACATTGAGAGAAACGATTCTATACCCTCTGGGAGATCATTTACATATATCAGAAACAGTATAGGTCCAAGGACTGACCCCTGCGGGACTCCACTCCTAACGTCTCGCCAATCTGAGACCTCACCCCTCACACTGACTCTTTGTCTCCTGTTGCTTAGGTACTCCTGTATCCAAGGAGTACCTTCCCTTTCACTCCAGCCTGCATCTCCAACTTTTCGCACTAGCCTCTTGTGTGGCACTGTATCAAAGGCTTTCTGACAATCCAAAATATGCAGTCTGCCCACCCTTCTCTTTCTTGCCTTATTTTTGTTGCCTGGTCGTAGAATTCAAGTAACCCTGTGAGGCAGGACCTGCCATCCCTGAATCCATGTTGGTGCTGTGTTACAAGTTCTTTCGCTCCAGGTGCTCCACTAGCTTTCTTCGCACAATCTTCTCCATCAGCTTGCATGGTATGCAGTTAGGGACACTGGCCTGTAATTCAGTGCCTCCTGTCTATCCCCTTTCTTGTATATCGGGACTACATTAGCTGCTTTCCAAATTTATGGCAGTCCCCTGTTGCCAGAGATTTGTTATACACTATGGAGAGTGGTAGGCACAGTTCTTCTGCTCCTTCCTTAAGTATCCAGGGAGACTCCATCTGGGCCTATAGCCTTTGTCACATCCAACTCTAGTAAACACTTTTTTACTTCCCCGCTTGTAATCTCAAACTCTCCAGTGGTTCCTGGTTAGCTATCCCCTCTCTTAACTCTGGGATTTCTCCTTGCTCTAAGGTGAAGACCTCTTGGAATTTCTTATTCAGTTCCTCACATACTTCCTTGTCGTTTGTAGTGAATCCTTCTGCCCCTATCCTTAATTTCATAAACTGTTCCTTTACTGTTGTTTTTCTCCTGATGTGGCTATGCAGCAATTTAGGCTGAGTCTTTGCCTTGCTTGCGATGTCATTTCGTATTGTCTTTCCGCCTCTCTTCTCATCCTGACATATTCATTCCTGGCATTCTGGTATCTTTCTCTGCTCTCCAGTGTCCTGTTATTCCTATAGTTTCTCCATGCCCTTTTACTTTGTTGCTTAGCTAGCCTACATCTCTGATTAAACCATGGGTTTCTCATCTTCATTTCACTGTTTTCCTTTTGGACTGGGACAAAACTTGTTTGCTGCTTCCTTGCACTTTTGTGTGATGTAGTCCATCATATCTTGGGCCGTCTTTTCCCTGAGCTCTGTTTCCCATGCTATGTCTGTTAGGAATTTTCTTATCTCCTCATAGTTGCCCTTTCGGTATGCTAACCTTTTGGTTTCAGTATCTCTCCTCGAGTTCAATAACCCTTCTTCAATCAGGTACTCAAACACAGTACACTGTGGTCGCTCATCCCTACTGGGTCCTCAAAACCGATTTCTCTTATATCGGAGTGGTTCAGAGTGAAGACTAGGTCGAGTCTCGCTGGTTCGTCATTTCCTCTCATCCTTGTGGGTTCTCTGACATGCTGGGTTAAGAAGTTTCTAGTCACCACCTCCAGTAGTTTGGCTCTCCACGTATCCTCGCCTCCATGCGGTTCCTTGTTCTCCCAGTCAATCCTTCCGTGATTGAAGTCGCCCATGATGAGCAGGTGGGATCTATTTCTACGCGGCAGCAGAGGCTGCCCTCTCAATTATAGTGTTAACTGCCATGTTGTTGTTTTCATACTCTGGACTGGGCTTCTGTCATTTGGTGGAGGGTTGTATATTACTGCTACTACTATCCTTGGTCCCCCA
>WNGS01166425.1:0-17664 GCA_020271785.1 Procambarus virginalis
TAGCACACCCTCGCCTCTGGACCACGAGTGGTGACTATAATGTTATACGTGTCACACTGTTCAGACAAAGAGCTAAAATCCCATGAAGGTTTGCAGAAATGGAGCGGTGATGTACCCCATACCCATCCTGGGGGCGGTGATGTACCCCATACCCATCCTGGGGCGGTGATGTACCCCATACCCATCCTGGGGGCGGTGATGTACCCCATACCCATCCTGGGGACGGTGATGTACCCCATACCCATCCTGGGGGCGGTGATGTACCCCATACCCATCCTGGGGGCGGTGATGTACCCCATACCCATCCTGGAGACGGTGATGTACCCCATACCCATCCTGGGGGCGGTGATGTACCCCATACCCATCCTGGAGACGGTGATGTACCCCATACCCATCCTGGGGGCGGTGATGTACCCCATACCCATCCTGGGGGCGGTGATGTACCCCATACCCATCCTGGGGGCGGTGACGTACCCCATACCCATCCTGGGGGCGGTGATGTACCCCATACCCATCCTGGGGGCGGTGATGTACCCCATACCCATCCTGGGGGCGGTGATGTACCCCATACCCATCCTGGGGGCGGTGACGTACCCCATACGCATCCTGGGGGAGGTGATGTACCCCATACCCATCCTGGGGGCGGTGACGTACCCCATACCCATCCTGGGGCGGTGATGTATCCCATACCCATCCTGGGGGGCGGTGGTGTACTCCATACCCATCCTGGGGCGGTGGTGTACCTCATACCCATCCTGGGGGCGGTGACATGCCCCATACCCATCCTGGGGGTGGTGATGTACCCCATACCTATCCTGGGGACGGTGATGTACCTCATACCCATCCTGGGGGCGGTGATGTACCCCATACCCATTCTGGGGGGCGGTGATGTACCCCATACCCATCCTGGGGGCGGTGGTGTACCCCATACCCATTCTGGGGCGGTGATGTGCCCCATACCCATCCTGGGGGTGGTGATGTATCCCATATCCATCCTGGGTGTGGTGATGTACCCCATACCCATCCTGGGGGCGGTGATGTACCCCATACCCATCCTGGGGGCGGTGACGTACCCCATACCCATCCTGGGGGTGGTGATGTACCCCCATACCCATCCTGGGGGCGGTGATGTACCCCATACCCATCCTGGGGGCGGTGATGTACCCCATACCCATCCTGGGGGGGGGGGTGATGTACCCCATACCCATCCTGGGGGCGGTGATGTACCCCATACCCATCCTGGGGACGGTGATGCACCCCATACCCATCCTGGGGGGCGGTGATGCACCCCATACCCTTCCTGGGGGTGGTGATGTACCCCATACCCATCCTGAGGGCGGTGATGTACCCCATACCCATCCTGGGGGCGGTGATGTACCCCATACCCATCCTGGGGGCGGTGATGTACCCCATACCCATCCTGGGGCGGTGATGCACCCCATACCCTTCCTGGGGGTGGTGATGTACCCCATACCCATCCTGAGGGCGGTGATGTGCCCCATACCCATCCTGGGGCGGTGATGTACCTCATACCCATCCTGGGGGCGGTGATGTACCCCATACCCATCCTGGGGGCGGTGATGTACCCCATACCCATCCTGGGGGCGGTGATGTACCCCATACCCATCCTGGGGGCGGTGATGTACCCCATACCCATCCTGGGGGGGGTGATGTACCCCATACCCATCCTGGGGGCGGTGATGTACCCCATACCCAGCCTGGGGACGGTGATGCACCCCATACCCATCCTGGGGGGCGGTGATGCACCCCATACCCTTCCTGGGGGTGGTGATGTACCCCATACCCATCCTGAGGGCGGTGATGTACCCCATACCCATCCTGGGGACGGTGATGTACCCCATACCCATCCAGGGGGCGGTGATGTACCCCATACCCATCCTGGGGGGGTGATGTACCCCATACCCATCCTGGGGGCGGTGATGTACCCCATACCCATCCTGGAGACGGTGATGCACCCCATACCCATCCTGGGGGGCGGTGATGCACCCCATACCCTTCCTGGGAGTGGTGATGTACCCCATACCCATCCTGAGGGCGGTGATGTACCCCATACCCATCCTGGGGACGGTGATGTACCCCATACCCATCCAGGGGGCGGTGATGTACCCCATACCCATCCTGGGGGCGGTGTTGTACCCCATACCCATCCTGGGGGCGGTGATGTACCCCATACCCATCCTGGGGACGGTGATGTACCCCATACCCATCCTGGGGGCGGTGATGTACCCCATACCCATCCTGGGGGCGGTGATGTACCCCATACCCATCCTGGGGACGGTGATGTACCCCATACCCATCCTGGGGGCGGTGATGTACCCCATACCCATCCTGGGGACGGTGATGTACCCCATACCCATCCTGGGGGCGGTGATGTACCCCATACCCATCCTGGAGACGGTGATGTACCCCATACCCATCCTGGGGGCGGTGATGTACCCCATACCCATCCTGGGGGCGGTGATGTACCCCATACCCATCCTGGGGGCGGTGATGTACCCCATACCCATCCTGGGGGCGGTGATGTACCCCATACCCATCCTGGGGGCGGTGATGCACCCCATACCCTTCCTGGGGGTGGTGATGTACCCCATACCCATCCTGAGGGCGGTGATGTGCCCCATACCCATCCTGGGGGCGGTGATGTGCCCCATACCCATCCTGGGGGCGGTGATGTACCCCATACCCATCCTGGGGGCGGTGATGTACCCATACCCATCCTGGGGGCGGTGATGTACCCCATACCCATCCTGGGGCGGTGATGTACCCCATACCCATCCTGGGGGGGTGATGTACCCCATACCCATCCTGGGGGCGGTGATGTACCCCATACCCATCCTGGGGACGGTGATGCACCCCATACCCATCCTGGGGGGCGGTGATGCACCCCATACCCTTCCTGGGGGTGGTGATGTACCCCATACCCATCCTGAGGGCGGTGATGTACCCCATACCCATCCTGGGGACGGTGATGTACCCCATACCCATCCAGGGGGCGGTGATGTACCCCATACCCATCCTGGGGGGGTGATGTACCCCATACCCATCCTGGGGGCGGTGATGTACCCCATACCCATCCTGGGGACGGTGATGCACCCCATACCCATCCTGGGGGGCGGTGATGCACCCCATACCCTTCCTGGGAGTGGTGATGTACCCCATACCCATCCTGAGGGCGGTGATGTACCCCATACCCATCCTGGGGACGGTGATGTACCCCATACCCATCCAGGGGGCGGTGATGTACCCCATACCCATCCTGGGGGCGGTGATGTACCCCATACCCATCCTGGGGGCGGTGATGTACCCCATACCCATCCTGGGGACGGTGATGTACCCCATACCCATCCTGGGGGCGGTGATGTACCCCATACCCATCCTGGGGGCGGTGATGTACCCCATACCCATCCTGGGGACGGTGATGTACCCCATACCCATCCTGGGGGCGGTGATGTACCCCATACCCATCCTGGGGACGGTGATGTACCCCATACCCATCCTGGGGGCGGTGATGTACCCCATACCCATCCTGGAGACGGTGATGTACCCCATACCCATCCTGGGGGCGGTGATGTACCCCATACCCATCCTGGGGCGGTGATGTACCCCATACCCATCCTGGAGACGGTGATGTACCCCATACCCATCCTGGGGGCGGTGATGTACCCCATACCCATCCTGGGGGCGGTGATGTACCCCATACCCATCCTGGGGGCGGTGATGTACCCCATACCCATCCTGGGGCGGTGATGTACCCCATACCCATCCTGGGGGCGGTGATGTACCCCATACCCATCCTGGGGGCGGGTGATGTACCCCATACCCATCCTGGGGGCGGTGATGTACCCCATACCCATCCTGGGGACGGTGATGCACCCCATACCCATCCTGGGGGCGGTGATGCACCCCATACCCTTCCTGGGAGTGGTGATGTACCCCATACCCATCCTGGGGCGGTGATGTACCCCATACCCATCCTGGGGACGGTGATGTACCCCATACCCATCCAGGGGGCGGTGATGTACCCCATACCCATCCTGGGGGCGGTGATGTACCCCATACCCATCCTGGGGGCGGTGATGTACCCCATACCCATCCTGGGGACGGTGATGTACCCCATACCCATCCTGGGGGGCGGTGATGTACCCCATACCCATCCTGGGGGCGGTGATGTACCCCATACCCATCCTGGGGACGGTGATGTACCCCATACCCATCCTGGGGGCGGTGATGTACCCCATACCCATCCTGGGGACGGTGATGTACCCCATACCCATCCTGGGGCGGTGATGTACCCCATACCCATCCTGGAGACGGTGATGTACCCCATACCCATCCTGGGGGCGGTGATGTACCCCATACCCATCCTGGGGGCGGTGATGTACCCCATACCCATCCTGGGGGCGGTGATGTACCCCATACCCATCCTGGGGGCGGTGATGTACCCCATACCCATCCTGGGGGCGGTGATGTACCCCATACCCATCCTGGGGGCGGTGATGTACCCCATACCCATCCTGGGGGCGGTGATGTACCCCATACCCATCCTGGGGGCGGTGAGTACCCCATACCCATCCTGGGGGCGGTGATGCACCCCATACCCATCCTGGGGGCGGTGATGCACCCCATACCCATCCTGGAGACGGTGATGTACCCCATACCCATCCTGGGGGCGGTGATGTACCCCATACCCATCCTGGGGGCGGTGATGTACCCCATACCCATCCTGGGGGCGGTGATGCACCCCATACCCATCCTGGGGGCGGTGATGTACCCCATACCCATCCTGGGGGCGGTGATGTACCCCATACCCATCCTGGGGGCGGTGATGCACCCCATACCCATCCTGGGGGCGGTGATGTACCCCATACCCATCCTGGGGGCGGTGATGTACCCCATACCCATCCTGGGGCGGTGATGTACCCCTACCCATCCTGGAGGCGGTGATGTACCCCATACCCATCCGGGGGCGTGATGCACCCCATACCCATCCTGGGGGCGGTGAGGTACCCCATACCCATCCTGGGGGCGTGATGTACCCCATACCCATCCTGGGGCGGTGATGCACCCCATACCCATCCTGGGGACGGTGATGTACCCCATACCCATCCTGGGGACGGTGATGTACCCCATACCCATCCTGGGGACGGTGATGTACCCCATACCCATCCTGGGGCGGTGATGTACCCCATACCNCAATAGCCTGCCATAACTAGTATGCCTTAACCCACTACACCAAGTCAGACCCTTAAAGAGATAGAGACTTCGAAGTATTTACCTCAAATATCTCCACCTCCCAAGGGCGCCAGATTAGTGAGGGGTTACTCAAGCATTTTTCATCAAGCCACTGTCAATGTGGGAGAACTCGTGTCTATGCTATAAGCACATACTTGCATGAACCACAAGAGAAGATTAACAATCTTTAGACAACACCCACCAGTGGGACTCGAACCCAGAAAGCACAACTATCTCCAATAGCTGCCATAACTAGTATGCCTTAACCCACTACACCAAGTCAGACCCTTAAAAGAGATAGAGACTTCGAAGTATCTACCTCAAATATCTCCACCTCCCAAGGCGCCAGATTAGTGAGGGGTACTCAAGCATTTTCATCAAGCCACTGTCAATGTGGGAGAACTCGTGTCTATGCTATAAGCACATACTTGCATGAACCACAAGAGAAGATTACAATCTTTAGACAACACCCACCAGTGGGACTCGAACCCAGAAAGCACAACATATCTTCCAATAGCTGCCATAACTAGTATGCCTTAACCCACTACACCAAGTCAGACCCTTAAAGAGTAGAGACTTCGAATATTTACCTCAAATATCTCCACCTCCCAAGGGCGCCAGATTAGTGAGGGTTACTCAAGCATTTTCATCAAGCCACTGTCAATGTGGGAGAACTCGTGTCTATGCTATAAGACATACTTGCATGAACCACAAGAGAAGATTAACAATCTTTAGACAACACCCACCAGTGGGACGCGAACCCAGAAAGCACACTATCTTCCAATAGCTGCCATAACTAGTATGCCTTAACCCACTACACCAAGTCAGACCCTTAAAAGAGATAGAGACTTCGAAGTATTTACCTCAAATATCTCCACCTCCCAAGGCGCCAGATTAGTGAGGGGTTACTCAGCATTTTTCATCAAGCCACTGTCAATGTGGAGAACTCGTGTCTATGCTATAAGCACATACTTGCATGAACCACAAGAGAATTAACAATCTTTAGACAACACCCACCAGTGGGACTCGAACCCAGAAAGCACAACTATCTTCAATAGCTGCCATAACTAGTATGCCTTAACCCACTACACCAAGTCAGACCCTTAAAAGAGATAGAGACTTCGAAGTATTTACCTCAAATATCTCCACCTCCCAAGGGCGCCAGATTAGTGAGGGTTACTCAAAGCATTTTTCATCAAGCCACTGTCAATGGGAGAACTCGTGTCTATGCTATAAGCACATACTTGCGTGAACCACAGAGAAGATTAACAATCTTTAGACAACACCCCACCAGTGGGACTCGAACCCAGAAAGCACAACTATCTTCCAATAGCTGCCATAACTAGTATGCCTTAACCCACTACACCAAGTCAGACCCTTAAAAGAGATAGAGACTTCGAAGTATTTACCTCAAATATCTCCACCTCCCAAGGGCGCCAGATTAGTGAGGGGTTACTCAAGCATTTTTCATCAAGCCACTGTCAATGTGGGAGAACTCGTGTCTATGCTATAAGCACATACTTGCATGAACCACAAGAGAAGATTAACAATCTTTAGACAACACCCACCAGTGGGACTCGAACCCAGAAAGCACAACTATCTTCCAATAGCTGCCATAACTAGTATGCCTTAACCCACTACACCAAGTCAGACCCTTAAAAGAGATAGAGACTTCGAAGTATCTACCTCAAATATCTCCACTCCCAAGGGCGCCAGATTAGTGAGGGGTTACTCAAGCATTTTTCATCAAGCCACTGTCAATGTGGGAGAACTCGTGTCTATGCTATAAGCACATACTTGCATGAACCACAAGAGAAGATTAACAATCTTTAGACAACACCCACCAGTGGGACTCGAACCCAGAAAGCACAACTATCTTCCAATAGCTGCCATAACTAGTATGCCTTAACCCACTACACCAAGTCAGACCCTTAAAAGAGATAGAGACTTCGAAGTATTTACCTCAAATATCTCCACCTCCCAAGGGCGCCAGATTAGTGAGGGTTTACTCAAGCATTTTTCATCAAGCCACTGTCAATGTGGGAGAACTCGTGTCTATGCTATAAGCACATACTTGCATGAACCACAAGAGAAGATTAACAATCTTTAGACAACACCCACCAGTGGGACGCGAACCCAGAAAGCACAACTATCTTCCAATAGCTGCCATAACTAGTATGCCTTAACCCCCTACACCAAGTCAGACCCTTAAAAGAGATAGAGACTTCGAAGTATTTACCTCAAATATCTCCACCTCCCAAGGGCGCCAGATTAGTGAGGGGTTACTCAAGCATTTTTCATCAAGCCACTGTCAATGTGGGAGAACTCGTGTCTATGCTATAAGCACATACTTGCATGAACCACAAGAGAAGATTAACAATCTTTAGACAACACCCACCAGTGGGACTCGAACCCAGAAAGCACAACTATCTTCCAATAGCTGCCATAACTAGTATGCCTTAACCCACTACACCAAGTCAGACCCTTAAAAGAGATAGAGACTTCGAAGTATTTACTTCAAATATCTCCACCTCCCAAGGGCGCCAGATTAGTGAGGGGTTACTCAAGCATTTTTCATCAAGCCACTGTCAATGTGGGAGAACTCGTGTCTATGCTATAAGCACATACTTGCATGAACCACAAGAGAAGATTAACAATCTTTAGACAACACCCACCAGTGGACTCGAACCCAGAAAGCACAACTATCTTCCAATAGCTGCCATAACTAGTATGCCTTAACCCACTACACCAAGTCAGACCCTTAAAAGAGATAGAGACTTCGAAGTATTTACCTCAAATATCTCCACCTCCCAAGGGCGCCAGATTAGTGAGGGGTTACTCAAGCATTTTTCATCAAGCCACTGTCAATGTGGGAGAACTCGTGTCTATGCTATAAGCACATACTTGCATGAACCACAAGAGAAGATTAACAATCTTTAGACAACACCCACCAGTGGGACTCGAACCCAGAAAGCACAACTATCTTCCAATAGCTGCCATAACTAGTATGCCTTAACCCACTACACCAAGTCAGACCCTTAAAAGAGATAGAGACTTCGAAGTATTTACCTCAAATATCTCCACCTCCCAAGGGCGCCAGATTAGTGAGGGTTACTCAAGCATTTTTCATCAAGCCACTGTCAATGTGGGAGAACTCGTGTCTATGCTATAAGCACATACTTGCATGAACCACAAGAGAAGATTAACAATCTTTAGACACACCCACCAGTGGGACTCGAACCCAGAAAGCACAACTATCTTCCAATAGCTACTGTTAAGATTGTTAATCTTCTCTTGTGGTTCATGCAAGTATGTGCTTATAGCATAGACACGAGTTCTCCCACATTGACAGTGGCTTGATGAAAAATGCTTGAGTAACCCCTCACTAATCTGGCGCCCTTGGGAGGTGGAGATATTTGAGGTAAATACTTCGAAGTCTCTATCTCTTTTAAGGGTCTGACTTGGTGTAGTGGGTTAAGGCATACTAGTTATGGCAGCTATTGGAAGATAGTTGTGCTTTCTGGGTTCGAGTCCCACTGGTGGGTGTTGTCTAAAGATTGTTAATCTTCTCTTGTGGTTCATGCAAGTATGTGCTTATAGCATAGACACGAGTTCTCCCACATTGACAGTGGCTTGATGAAAAATGCTTGAGTAACCCCTCACTAATCTGGCGCCCTTGGGAGGTGGAGATATTTGAGGTAAATACTTCGAAGTCTCTATCTCTTTTAAGGGTCTGACTTGGTGTAGTGGGTTAAGGCATACTAGTTATGGCAGCTATTGGAAGATAGTTGTGCTTTCTGGGTTCGAGTCCCACTGGTGGGTGTTGTCTAAAGATTGTTAATCTTCTCTTGTGGTTCATGCAAGTATGTGCTTATAGCATAGACACGAGTTCTCCCACATTGACAGTGGCTTGATGAAAAATGCTTGAGTAACCCCTCACTAATCTGGCGCCCTTGGGAGGTGGAGATATTTGAGGTAAATACTTCGAAGTCTCTATCTCTTTTAAGGGTCTGACTTGGTGTAGTGGGTTAAGGCATACTAGTTATGGCAGCTATTGGAAGATAGTTGTGCTTTCTGGGTTCGAGTCCCACTGGTGGGTGTTGTCTAAAGATTGTTAATCTTCTCTTGTGGTTCATGCAAGTATGTGCTTATAGCATAGACACGAGTTCTCCCACATTGACAGTGGCTTGATGAAAAATGCTTGAGTAACCCCTCACTAATCTGGCGCCCTTGGGAGGTGGAGATATTTGAGGTAATACTTCGAAGTCTCTATCTCTTTTAAGGGTCTGACTTGGTGTAGTGGGTTAAGGCATACTAGTTATGGCAGCTATTGGAAGATAGTTGTGCTTTCTGGGTTCGAGTCCCACTGGTGGGTGTTGTCTAAAGATTGTTAATCTTCTCTTGTGGTTCATGCAAGTATGTGCTTATAGCATAGACACGAGTTCTCCCACATTGACAGTGGCTTGATGAAAAATGCTTGAGTAACCCCTCACTAATCTGACGCCCTTGGGAGGTGGAGATATTTGAGGTAAATACTTCGAAGTCTCTATCTCTTTTAAGGGTCTGACTTGGTGTAGTGGTTAAGGCATACTAGTTATGGCAGCTATTGGAAGATAGTTGTGCTTTCTGGGTTCGAGTCCCACTGGTGGGTGTTGTCTAAAGATTGTTAATCTTCTCTTGTGGTTCATGCAAGTATGTGCTTATAGCATAGACACGAGTTCTCCCACATTGACAGTGGCTTGATGAAAAATGCTTGAGTAACCCCTTACTAATCTGGCGCCCTTGGGAGGTGGAGATATTTGAGGTAAATACTTCGAAGTCTCTATCTCTTTTAAGGGTCTGACTTGGTGTAGTGGGTTAAGGCATACTAGTTATGGCAGCTATTGGAAGATAGTTGTGCTTTCTGGTTCGAGTCCCACTGGTGGGTGTTGTCTAAAGATTGTTAATCTTCTCTTGTGGTTCATGCAAGTATGTGCTTATATATATATATATATATATATATATATATATATATATTATATATATATATATATATATATATATATATATATGTCGTACCTAGTAGCCAGAACGCACTTCTCAGCCTACTATGCAAGGCCTGATTTGCCTAATAAGCCAAGTTTTAATGAATTAATTATTTTTCGTCTACCTAACCTACCTAACCTAACCTAACCTAACTTTTTCAGCTACCTAACCTAACCTAACCTATAAAGATAGGTTAGGTTAGGTTAGGTAGGGTTGGTTAGGTTCGGTTATATATCTACGTTAATTTTAACTCCAATAAAAAATAATTGACCTCATACATAATGAAATGGGTAGCTTTATCATTTCATAAGAAAAGATTAGTGAAAATATATTAATTCATGAAAACTTGGCTTATATATATATATATATATATATATATATATATATATATATATATATATATATATATATATATATATAATATATATTTATATATATTTATATATATATATATGTATATATATATATATATATATATATATATATATATATATATATATATATATATATATATATATATATATATATATATATATACATGACAATGTTTCTTTTTCCTCCATGGTCTGACATTGTCACATTTTTAATCTCGTGTTTATTTTCGTGATATACACACACATATATATATATTTTTTTTAAATATATATATATATATAGGAAGGGAGTACCACCTCTGGCTGGAAGAAGGGGGACCCATAGCCTCGGAGGAAATCAAGCATAACGCATTGGAGGGAGTGTAGGTCCCCTCCAATACAGTTTCTGTGTGCTTTTCTCCTACCACCCCCTTCCTTTTTTTTATTTTATGCTTTATTGTGCTTTTTTTGCTTATATATATATATATATATATATATATATATATATATATATATATATATATATATATATATATATATATATATATATATATATATATGTGAGAAAGCTGCATGAACGCGCAAGCCATATATCACTTAGAACTCTTTGACCCGGCCAGGATTCGAACCCATGCCGTCCAGGATCACCCCTAAACGTACACAGTACTGTGACCACCGCAC
The DNA here is from genome assembly GCA_020271785.1 of Procambarus virginalis. NCBI lineage: Eukaryota > Metazoa > Arthropoda > Malacostraca > Decapoda > Cambaridae > Procambarus > Procambarus virginalis. The sequence goes on from WNGS01166425.1 coordinate 11,313, forward strand.
CAATGATCGTCTAAACGATCATTGGTGCGGTGATCATTTAGACGATCTAAATGATCGTCTAGACGATCATTGGTGCGGTGGTCACAGTACTGTGTACGTTTAGGGGTGATCCTGGACGGCATGGGTTCGAATCCTGGCCGGGTCAAAGAGTTCTAATGTATATATACCATATATATACATATATATATGTTATTAAATATGACCGAAAAAGTAAGATTAATAATTCTAACACGAATTTTCTCAATTTTCCTTATGTTTGTTTTTACTGATGACGGTAAATGAAAATCAATTCTCCAAAATTCATTCTTTATTTCTTAGTCTGACGCGACACTTGAGCGGTTTCGTAAAACTTATTACATTTTCAAAGACTTTAGTTACACACACTGAACAGAGTTTAAACAGCTTTTCTTTTTTATACCTGCATTTGGGTGAGGTGACATGTTACAATGGTTTGGGGTGAGGTGAGAACAAACACAGAACACGAAACAATGGGTATAAGCTAAAGGGAAGAATAGATCTGTAACTGCAGAAGGCCTATTGGCCCATATTTCTTGATGTTTCTATATTGGAGCGGAGTCTTGAAGTGGGTAGAATATAGTTGTGCGTTAATTGGCTGTTGATTGCTGGTGTTGACTTCTTGATGTGTAGTGCCTCGCAGATGTCAAGCCGCCTGTTGTCGCTGTATCTATCAATGATTTCTGTGTTGTTTGTTAAGATGTCTCTGGTGATGGTTTGGTTGTGGGAAGAGATTATATGTTCCTTGATAGAGCCCTGTTGCTTATGCATCGTTAATCGCCTGGAAAGAGATGTTGTTGTCTTGCCTATATATTGAGTTCTTTGGGGCTTGCAGTCCCCAAGTGGGCATTTGAAGGCATAGACGACATTGGTCTCTTTCAAAGCGTTCTGCTTTGTGTCTGGAGAGTTTCTCATGAGTAGGTTGGCAGTTTTCTTGGTTTTATAGTAAATCGTCAATTGTATCTTCTGATTTTTGTCTGTAGGGATAACGTTTCTATTAACAATATCTTCAGGACCCTTTCCTCCGTTTTATGAGCTGTGGAGAAGAAGTTCCTGTAAAATAGTCTAATAGGGGGTATAGGTGTTGTGTTAGTTGTATCTTCAGAGGTTGCATGGCGTTTCACTTTCCTTCTTATGATGTCTTCAATGAAACCATTGGAGAAGCCGTTGTTGACTAGGACCTGCCTTACTCTACAGAGTTCTTCGTCGACTTGCTTCCATTCTGAGCTGTGGCTGAGAGCACGGTCGACATAAGCGTTAACATGTCTACAGGAAAGACTGCTACTAAAATATACTAATATACATATATATATATACATATATATATATATATATATATATATATATATATATATATATATATATATATATATATATTTGCTGTTGATTGCTGGTATATATATATATATATATATTATATATATATATATATATATATATATATATATATATATATATATATTATATATATATATATATATATATATATATATTGTTTAGGCAAGTCTATATATATATATATATATTATATATATATATATATATATATATATATATATTGTTGTTGGGAACAATGCCAGTTGTTGGGAAGCACAGTTGCTTCCCAACAACTGGCATAACTTGCGAGTTTAGGCAAGTCTATTGTGGGGAAATCTGGCTCTACTTCTTTAATAGTAATAAATATATAATTCTGTGAATGCAAAAAAATAATTAAATCTAAGATAGCTCGAAGGACCAGAATGCTATGTTAAATGAGAGAACCAGTGCCTTTTGGATTTCTAGTATTATATGTAATTAAATTCTATTCATGAACAGTAGATTCTATACATTCTAGACCAGCCTCCCATGACACATTTTTTTTTGGAGGGGGGGTCTTCTATGAGGTTGTAATAACTTGACCGCGCACCCCGCTACTACCACTGAAATAACCGTGCAATCTCCGCTCCTTCTATGGTAATAACGGATGCTATATCGATCATGTAAGATGTTAACACTCGGGCCGTCATACGAGGACTTAAACCAGTAAACAGAGGAGAGAGAGAGAGAAAGATAGAGACAGAGAGAGAGCGAGAGAGAGAGAGAGAGAGAGAGAGAGAGAGAGAGAGAGAGAGAGAGAGAGAGAGGTAGTGAAGAAGAGTGAGGCAAAGCGAGAACGAGAGCAAGGGAGGGAGAACGAGAGCAAGTGAGGCAAAAGGGAGAGGGAGAAACTAGTGAGGGAGGTTGAAACAAAGAGATAGAGATATTACAGTTACAGCCTGTGTATGAGTTACCGAGTAACGCTGCCACTTCCCCGAATTACTGGACAGGGGACCGGAGTGAGATTCGTTGGTCTTGCAGATGGAATAAACCTACCAGGACAGGTGTTGGGGACAATTGAACGGTACAAGGATCCTGGCCTGTCACTCGAATAATCCTGACCTCTTGGGAACTATAGAGTATACAAGAATAAGGTGGAACACGCCAAATACTAACACCTCAACACGGGACGGACGAGGGGAGGAGAACTTAATAATTGAGGACACTAGGTCACTGGGGCAAAGGGGACGGTAGGCCCAGTATCATTAAGACAAGGAACCATTAATACACATTTAATAACACTTAACAATATATGACTTTATTTGGAATAAAATTAAATAAGACACTCTCTAGCTATATTCCCTACCAGAGGCCAAGGGTACTGAATGAGATGCTTTAGTTCAAGAAAGCCGTACTTACTCGTGTGGTGCTCCGCAGTTTTCCTGGAGATGATGTTCCCTCCCTGAGTCCACTCACACCGTCCTATTGGGCTGCACCCACTCTACCGTCTCTTCCATGATCTCCTGCTCCCCAGCTGAACATGAGGGTTTGCATTTGATGTTTAGGGGTTAATCCCTGAAGATTATCATGACGGCATCAACTTTGACCTCTTCGTGACTCGGTGACCGTTGACCTGTCCTCCTGGTTAACTGGTACTGAGGTGTAACTTTTTCCATTTTCTGCCGCCGCCTGACTGGCGCTGCGCCTGTGGCTTGTTCATGCTGTTATGATGTTCATGTTGTACTACTATGTACTGTTCATGTTGTACTACTATGTACTACTATGTACTACTATGTCCTGGTTCCAAGGTTTGTTACAGCCGGGGGGAAGGGTTGTGGAGATAAGCTCCCACAGCCTGTAAAGTGCCCCTGATGGCGTGCGTCTCAAATAGCCTCTGACAACCAAGTCCAGCTCCTGGCCTGCACGTGTGCCTTAGCCTCTAGGCCTGGCGGAACTGCTTCTACCAACAGGAGAAGGGGCGAAGGCGGGTCTCTGGCGCCTTAAAACCAGTTGCTTCGGGCAGATGGGACTCGTTAGCCTGGAAAGGCAGCCCATCTAGGGGAAGGAAAGCCCCGAATTCAAACCTCTGCTGTCTTGTGGCTAAACCCACTCATGGGAAAGACTTCGGGAGTCAACCCTGAGGAAAAATCCGGAGTCGGAGTCCCTAAGGCAGTTTGCAGCTGTTTACAGCTACATTCTGGCAACTCCTGCGACGACACTGGTGCCAAGCGTATCGGCGCCTTCCCTTCCCTTGGATCACATCGGTGGCGTGGAGAGGGTGGATTTGCTGCATGGGCAACAGCTGATCCTCCATAATTACTGCCCAGGCCTGTGCCCTGGAGAGGACACTCCAGCATCGCCTTGGCGATGGCTCAACACGGGAAGTGACAGTTACCGGTGATAAACCTACCACTCAATTGGCGTAGAGTAAGGCGCCAGGGGTTGCTTCCGTCGGTGGGAGAAATCATCCGATTTCATAGGACAGCTACCGCCCGCCTCAAGCTGGGCAGCCCCAGCCAATAAGGTGCTGTCCCGCCACGGTCCGCCTGCTCCACTGGGTGCGTGGGGCTTAGGCCACAATTCAATAAGCGGATCGTCAACTCATGCACCAGGCAAAAGAAAACAAACACAGAGCCACCCAGCTCTCAAACTGGGCACTTGGAATGTAAGGACCATGACACCGGGTCTCTCGGAAGATCTACTGGAAGTGAACGACGCCCGCAAGACAGCTGTGATCAACAATGAACTGCGCAGACTCCAGATGGACACAGTCGCCCTGCAGGAGACACGTCTGCCGGCAACTGGCAGCATACGGGAGAAGGACTTTACCTTCTACTGGCAGGGTAAACCACAAGAAGAGGTAAGGGAGCATGGCGTTGGTTTTGCCATCAGGAACAGGTTGTTAGGGTCCATAGTACCGCCTATGGAGGGGTCTTCAAGGATCATCAAACTTCAGCTTCATACAGCAGTAGGAATGGTCAGCCTCATCAATGCCTATGCACCAACATTGACCTCCTCTACCGAAGCGAAGGACAAGTTCTATGATGACCTTGGCCTAGCTCTCAGAGACATACCTCACCAAGAGCCAGTCTTCCTCCTGGGAGACTTTAATGCAAGAGTTGGTTCTGACCACAGCTCTTGGCCTTCCTGCCTGGGCCAGTTTGGATTTGGGAAGATGAATGAGAGTGGGCAGCGCCTTCTGGAGTTCTGCTGCCGTCATGATCTCTGCATCACCAATTCCTTCTTCGACACCAAGCCCCAGCATAAGGTTTCCTGGAGACATCCCAGGTCTAAGCATTGGCACCAACTCGACCTGGTGCTTACGGGGCGTAACAATCTGAGAAATGTCAAACTGACATGCAGCTTCCAGAGCGCAGATTGCGACACTGACCACTCTCTCGTCGTCTGCAGAGTAAAGTTCCAGCCCCGGAAAATCCACAGAGCAAAGAAGGAGGGAAGACCACGCATTAACGTAAACAAGACCCGTGACCTTCACAAGGTGGAGGAATTCACTGCAGCGCTGGTAAATGCCCTTCCTGTACCACCCTGCGATCGCGCAAGTGAGAGGTGGTTACATCTCAGGGGCACTATTTTCAACACTGCCATGTCCACCTTCGGTAAGAGACATAACAAATCAGCAGACTGGTTCGAGGCCAGTGCAGAGGAACTGTTACCCCTCATAGAGGAAGAGACGAGCTCTCTCATCCTACAAGAACCTGTGTTAGATCTCAGCCGCGGAGAAACGAGTCTCCCTCCTTGAGAGTTATTCAGCAAGCCTGACTAACTGGAAGGTCCAGGAATTATAGAGGCGATAACACAGATGTAAATGGGTGTTGCATTTATATAAAAGTTTGAGATTATGGGCAATGGACTAGAAAACAGATAAATGACTTGTTGGAAGATGTGGACAAGTTACTGGAGGCATGAGGCTCGCTTGTGGAGGGCGGTGACCTCACTTGAGGCCAGACATCGCAGTGGAGAGGCCGCGCTTCGTCGAGCTCCCGCCAGAAGGGACCCCTAGCTATATTATCTCCAAGAGAAGAGAAGGTGCAGACGTTCCAGCTGTTGAGTCGAGCTGAGGACGTGTGGTCTCAAGTCCTGGACGGCGAGGAGAGAGTATTAAGCCGCCCAGAGACAGTTTTGTGGGCTGTGACAAGCGCCCTGGTCAGACGTTGTCAGAGGGAGAAGCGCCCTCGACCAGATAATCTGTGGTAAGCCCGATTTAAGCCAGTTCATAGTGTTGCTTGTAGTTGGTCGTGTGCCCAGCGACAGTAGCGATGTTTATTTCAAATTAGAAATGTTTTGGTATGCAGAAAGCCTAAAATAAGAGAGTGAAGTGGGAGGAGCGCGGAGCGACGTCCATCTCCTCTGAGCGCTGGCGGGCAACTGAAGGAGCCCGCTCCTGAGGGAGGAGGCCCCTCCCAGCGTGAGTGAGGCTCGCCCAGCGAGGTGGCGCATGGACTCGCCACGGGGAGTCCACTCTCATTAAATGTAGAGGACAGATAGAGATTGGAGACAAAGATGTTGTTGATTATTTTGTTTATGTGTTAAAAAGGGAAACAATTTATTGGAGTGCAAATGGGTTGCAGGTTTGTCCTTTGGGAAGAAGTTGCTGAGGACTTGGAAGCCAGCACAGAGGAGTGGTTGATGAGACTCCAAGGCAGGGGAGGAGAGGACCCCGAGCTATGAAGAAGCAGTGAGGAGGAGTGTCACGTGCTTCTGCAGAGGTGGTGAAGTGCCACAGTTATTCGAGGAAACTTATGGTGCAGCAGCCAGGAGAGCTGTGGATGACCCTAGTAGGAGTAGGGAAGCACCATAGTTGTTCAAGGAATCTTCATGGTAGCAGCTAGAGAGCTGCAGAGGATCCTGGTGTTTAAGCCCTGAGGAACCTGAAGTTGTCAGGGTAGTGAAATAGTTCTAACTGATCACTTGTATGGAGGTGAGAGTGTTTGTCATTAGCGTGAACGACGCAGTGAGAGGTGAGTGATCGTTTGCCATTTATGTGCCAAGAGGTGTATATGAAGTTAGAGTTACAGACGTA
>WNGS01166426.1:48684-59123 GCA_020271785.1 Procambarus virginalis
CACATACAGTAACACCTGTACCCAGCTTACAGAACCATCATGGGGGACACGCAGCCTCAATACAGCTCCCGCCAATAATCCTGTAATCCACCCAGGTCTTATATACGCTCAGCCATGCATACATTTACAGTAATCCGCCTGGGTTCGTAAATCCATTGAAATATTTATTAATACGTCATATTTTTTACGTAAATCGATCAACCCATTACAAACGAAACGAACTAGTCCAATTTTAAGCATTGTAATATTGACTATGCATCAATCTCGACAAGATTGGCGGGTTGCTTGGTTTGTAACATCCACTAAGGCTCACCATAGCCCGTGCTACTTGGAACTTCTTGTTCCAGGTAGCGAATCTTTAACAACAACAACAACAATTGGGTTTGTACGTTTCTGGTTAGGCAAAAAAGTTGAATTGTTTACGGAATGACAAATACAATTAATCCAAGTTGATAGTTCAACTATTCAGTGACAAGTCATTTGCGTTAGCTTGTTGCACCTGCAAATGTGCAACGGAATTGTACGGAGCTTTTTATTTATTTTGCTGAAAATCCTTTGCAACATGTTGAATTTTTGTTTTCAAAATGTTGCAAAGTGTAGCAAAAAATTCTTTGTTGCACATTAAACATTTCCGGCTGTTGTTTTCAACTTGCTCTGAAGATGCATCGTTGCTGCCTTATGGCAAGAGTACTAAAGGTGTAGTAACAGCCTACACCCAACACCTCCCAAGATGCACCAGCCACTACACCCATCACCTCCCAAGATACACCAGCCACTACACCCATATAACAAAAACACTGGACTAACTACACAATACAAGCCCAGCGCAACAAAGGGAATACAGCAATGTAGTTTGAAATGAAGATACAATGCTATACATACTGCAGCCGTAGGCTATACTGCAGCAGCGGGTGAAATAATACAATCATGACTGACAACAGAATACAACAGCGTTTAAAAAGAAAATACATCAACGTAATCACAAAAAATAATTCATCAGTGTGACACGATTTTTGCGTACTCCGGTGCGGCCAAACCTAATGATAAAACAGTGGGTCCAGACTGCCAACCATAAAACAGTGGGGCGAGACAGTCAACCACAAAACAGTGGGGCGAGACAGTCAACCACAAAACAGTGGGGCGAGACAGCCAACCACAAAACAGTGGGGCGAGACAGCCAACCACAAAACAGTGGGGCGAGACAGTCAACCACAAAACAGTGGGGCGAGACAGCCAACCACAAAACAGTGGGGCGAGACAGCCAACCACAAAACAGTGGGGTCCAGACAGCCAACCACAAAACAGTGGGGGTCCAGACAGCCAACCACAAAACAGTGGGTCGAGACAGCCAACCACAAAACAGTGGGGCGAGACAGCCAACCACAAAACAGTGGGGTCCAGACAGCCAACCACAAAACAGTGGGGGTCCAGACAGCCAACCACAAAACAGTGGGGCGAGACAGTCAACCACAAAACAGTGGGGCGAGACAGTCAACCACAAAACAGCGGGGTCCAGACAGCCAACCACAAAACAGTGGGGTCCAGACAGTCAACCACAAAACAGTGGGGGTCCAGACAGCCAACCACAAAACAGTGGGGCGAGACAGCCAACCACAAAACAGTGGGGCGAGACAGTCAACCACAAAACAGTGGGGCGAGACAGCCAACCACAAAACAGTGGGGGCGAGACAGTCAACCACAAAACAGTGGGGTCCAGACAGCCAACCACAAAACAGTGGGGTCCAGACAGTCAACCACAAAACAGTGGGGCGAGACAGTCAACCACAAAACAGTGGGGCGAGACAGTCAACCACAAAACAGTGGGGTCCAGACAGCCAACCACAAAACAGTGGGGCGAGACAGTCAACCACAAAACAGTGGGGCGAGACAGTCAACCACAAAACAGTGGGGCGAGACAGTCAACCACAAAACAGTGGGGCGAGACAGCCAACCACAAAACAGTGGGGCGAGACAGTCAACCACAAAACAGTGGGGTCCAGACAGTCAACCACAAAACAGTGGGGCGAGACAGTCAACCACAAAACAGTGGGGTCCAGACAGTCAACCACAAAACAGTGGGGCGAGACAGTCAACCACAAAACAGTGGGGTCCAGACAGTCAACCACAAAACAGTGGGGCGAGACAGCCAACCACAAAACAGTGGGGCGAGACAGCCAACCACAAAACAGTGGGGCGAGACAGTCAACCACAAAACAGTGGGGTCCAGACAGTCATCCACAAAACAGTGGGGCGAGACAGTCAACCACAAAACAGTGGGGTCCAGACAGCCAACCACAAAACAGTGGGGTCCAGACAGTCAACCACAAAACAGTGGGGCGAGACAGCCAACCACAAAACAGTGGGGCGAGACAGCCAACCACAAAACAGTGGGGTCCAGACAGTCAACCACAAAACAGTGGGGCGAGACAGTCAACCACAAAACAGTGGAGCGAGACAGTCAACCACAAAACAGTGGGGTCCAGACAGTCAACCACAAAACAGTGGGGTCCAGACAGTCAACCACAAAACAGTGGGGTCCAGACAGTCATCCACAAAACAGTGGGGCGAGACAGTCAACCACAAAACAGTGGGGCGAGACAGTCAACCACAAAACAGTGGGGTCCAGACAGTCAACCACAAAACAGTGGGGCGAGACAGTCAACCACAAAACAGTGGGGTCCAGACAGTCAACCACAAAACAGTGGGGCGAGACAGTCAACCACAAAACAGTGGGGCGAGACAGTCAACCACAAAACAGTGGGGCGAGACAGTCAACCACAAAACAGTGGGGTCCAGACAGCCAACCACAAAACAGTGGGGTCCAGACAGTCAACCACAAAACAGTGGGGTCCAGACAGTCAACCACAAAACAGTGGGGTCCAGACAGTCAACCACAAAACAGTGGGGCGAGACAGTCAACCACAAAACAGTGGGGCGAGACAGTCAACCACAAAACAGTGGGGTCCAGACAGCCAACCACAAAACAATGGGGTCCAGACAGTCAACCCAAAACAGTGGGGTCCAGACAGTCATCCACAAAACAGTGGGGTCCAGACAGTCAACCACAAAACAGTGGGGTCCAGACAGTCATCCACAAAACAGTGGGGCGAGACAGTCAACCACAAAACAGTGGGGTCCAGACAGCCAACCACAAAACAGTGGGGTCCAGACAGCCAACCACAAAACAGTGGGGGTCCAGACAGCCAACCACAAAACAGTGGGGCGAGACAGTCAACCACAAAACAGTGGGGTCCAGACAGCCAACCACAAACAGTGGGGCGAGACAGCAACCACAAAACAGTGGGGCGAGACAGCCAACCACAAAACAGTGGGGCGAGACAGTCAACCATAAAACAGTGGGGGTCCAGACAGCCAACCACAAAACAGTGGGGTCCAGACAGCCAACCACAAAACAGTGGGGCGAGACAGTCAACCACAAAACAGTGGGGTCCAGACAGCCAACCACAAAACAGTGGGGTCCAGACAGCCAAAAACAAAACAGTGGGGCGAGACAGTCAACCACAAAACAGTGGGGTCCAGACAGCCAACCACAAAACAGTGGGGCGAGACAGTCAACCACAAAACAGTGGGGCGAGACAGTCAACCACAAAACAGTGGGGCGAGACAGCCAACCACAAAACAGTGGGGCGAGACAGCCAACCACAAAACAGTGGGGCGAGACAGCCAACCACAAAACAGTGGGGCGAGACTGCCAACCACAAAAGAGTGAATATAGCCAGAGGACAAACATGAGTGATCAATGTGACTCCGGCAAGGCGGGTCACCTTCCCTTCACTACACACACAAGCGGGACCTCTTACCCCACACACACACACACACACACACACACACACACACACACACACACACACACACACACACACACACACACACACACACACACACACACACAATTTTAGTTCTGAAAGTCCGAGAAGCTCGATTAAATTACTAATTTGCTACCTCATTCGATTCACAGGTAAGGTTCCCCGCCCACCTACGACCCACAGGTAAGGTTCCCCGCCCCCTTACGACCCACAGGTAAGGTTCCCCACCCCCCTACGACCCACAGGTAAGATTCCCACCCCCTATGACCCATAGGTAAGGTTCCCCGCCCCCCCCTACGACCCACAGGTAAGGTTCCCCACCCCCACCGACCCACAGGTAAGGTTCCCCACCCCCTACGACCCCACAGGTAAGGTTCCCCACCCCCACCGACCCACAGGTAAGGTTCCCCACCCCCCACCGACCCACAGGTAAGGTTCCCTCCCCCCCTTCGACCCACAGGTAAGGTTCCTCACCCACCTACGACCCACATGTAAGGTTCCCCGCCCCCTTACGACCCACAGGTAAGGTTCCCCACCCCCTACGACCCACAGGTAAGGTTCCCCGCCCCCCTACGACCCACAGGTAAGGTTCCCCACCCCCCTACGACCCCACAGGTAAGATTCCCCACCCCCCACCGACCCACAGGTAAGGTTCCCCCCTACGACCCACAGGTAAGGTTCCCCGCCCCCCCCCCCCTACGACCCACAGGTAAGGTTCCTCACCCACCTACAACCCACAGGTAAGGTTCCCCGCCCACCTACGACCCACAGGTAAGGTTCCCCGCCCACCTACGACCCACAGGTAAGGTTCCCCGCCCACCAACGACCCACAGGTAAGGTTCCTCACCCACCTACGACCCACAGGTAAGGTTCCTCACCCACCGACTCTACCAATGACCAGACTCTACCACCAACTCGGTCAAATGCTGGAGAGGACACAAACACAGTGGCCTCTCTACCAAAGCCTCAGCTGTTACACCAAGTAAAGCATCCAGCACTTCCATAAACCCCATTTACATCATTTATATTTGCCAACATCCAGGGTATAAACATATCTAACAAATCTAACAAAGTTCATTTTATAGATGGTCTCCTACCCGAGGCCAATGCAGTGTTTGCAGCCCTAACGGAAACCCACACAAGGACTACCATGATTGTGAAATATGGATCTCAGAGTACAATCTTTTCAGATGTGACAGGAAACACCGGCTTCAGGGTGGGGTCAGCCTCTACATCAAGGACACACTCATCTGTACTGAGCTACTGAACACCACAAATGATATGGTGGAAGTGCTGATAATCAAAATAGAGATCCTAAATGTAGTTATTGCCCTTGTATATAAGTCACCTGAGGCAAACCCTCAGCAGTTTAAAGACCAACTAATGAAAATAGAACACTGCTTGGAAAACCTCTCAAATCCAGCCCCGAACATCATCCTGCTTGGGGACTTCAACCTACAGCACCTGAAATGGAAGCACCTGGATAACATAGTTGTATGAGAAAGAATACCAGGAAGTAGCCTAATGAACAGACACATGCAAATGACCTGCTACGGATGTGCGACAGGTTTGCCTTAAACCAGCAAGTAGTAGAACCATCTAGAAAAGAGAACACATTGGGCCTCATTTTCACTAATAACGATGAATTGATCAGGAACATAATGATTGCAAATACCTGTCACTCAGATCACAACCTAACTGAAGTTCTGACAAGCATTAAGAATAGACCTACACAACCAGTCCCGAGCGCCAGAGAGGTGAGAATAATTAAGCAAATTCAATTTTAATAATAAACAGATAAACTGGGAGCAAATAAACCAAGACCTCACAGAAATAAGCTGGGAAGAACAGCTAGAAAATACTAACCTGAACCAGTGTCTGGAAAAAATAAACTCAGTTGCTCTAGAAATATGCTCAAATCGCATACCCCTACGAAGAAGGAGGAAGAGATGCAGACTGAAACGGGAACGTCGTTCCCTCTACAGGCGAGGAAAACGAATCGTGGAACAACTTGAGAGTCACACCCGATCTCAAGAACGACGGAGGAGGATAGGTAGATGAACAGAAACAATTGAACTAAAGCAACAAGCATCGTACAAAATCCAAGAGAAACACAGAGAGCACAAGGCCATCAGTGAAACAGAAAGAAATCCGAAATATTTTTTCTCCTATGCAAAATCAAAATAAAAAACTACATGCAGTATCGGGCCCCTGAGAAAGATGGAACTTTAACAGATGACAATAAAGTCATGCGAAATTCCGAGGAATCAGTACGACTCTGTTTTCAGCGAACCACTATTCACATTAAAGATTGATAACCTAAATGAATTTTTCATGGATGCGATACCAACATCAAACCATATATCAGATATCACCCTATCCCCACTGGATTTTGAAGAAGCCATAAACAGTATGCCTATGCACTCTGCACCAGGCCCTGATTCCTGGAACTCCATATTCATCAAGAACTGTAAAAAAAACAACTATCGCAGGCCCTTCACATCCTTTGGAGGCAAAGCCTAGATACTGGCGTTATCCCTGACACATTAAAAACAGCAGAGATAGCACCACTTCATAAAGGAGGAAACAAGGCAGAGGCAAAAAAAATTACAGACCGATAGCACTATCGTCACAAATCATAAAAATCTTTGAGAGAGTGCTAAGAAGTAAGATCACAAAATACATGGACTCACATCATCTCCATAACCCCGGACAACATGGTTTCAGAACAGGGCGCTCTTGCCTGTCACAGTTGCTGGATCACTATGACATGGCATTAGATGCCATGGAAGACAAGAAAAATGCTGATGTAATTTACACAGATTTCGCAAAAGCCTTTGACAAATGTGACCATGGTGTTATTTCACACAAAATGCGTGCAAAAGGAAATACCGAAAAAATAGGCAGATGGATCTACAATTTCCTGACTAGTGGAACCCAGTGTGTAATAGTCAACAAAATAAAATCCGGACCATCAACCGTGAAGAGCTCAGTCCCCCAGGGTACTGTGCTTGCTCCAGTACTTTTTCTCATCCTCATATCGACATAGACAAGGACACAATCTATAGTACTGTATCACACTTTTCTGATGACACTAGGATTTTTATGAGAGTAGACAACATATAGAGCACAGCAAACCTCCAATCAGGTGTAAATCAGGTCTTTCAATGGGCTACAGAAAATAATATGGTATTTAATGAAGATAAGTTCCAGCTCATGCGCTACAGAAAAAAATGAAAATATAAAAACGGAAACCACGTACAAAACGCAGTCAAATCATAACATGGAACGAAAAAGCTATGTAAAATTTGGGTGTACTCATGTAATTTGGGTGTACTCATGTCGGAAGACCTTACCTTTAAAGAACACAATAAAGTAGCCGTCACAACTGCAAGAAAAATGACAGGTTGGATAACAAGAACCTTTCAAACTGGAGATGCTATACCAATGATGATGCTCGTCAAGACGCTAGTGCTCTCTAGAGTGGAGTACTGCTGCACAATGACAGGCCCTTTCAAAGCTGGAGAAATTGCTGACCTGGAGAGCGTGCAGAGATCCTTTACTGCTAGAATCCACTCGGTAAAACATCTAAATTACTGGGACCAACTAAAGAGCCTAAATCTGTACTTCCTTGAGCGCAGGCGGGAGAGATACATAATAATTTACACGTGGAAAATAGTTGAGGGGCTGGTCCCAAACCTGCACACAGAAATAACATCACATGAGACCAGAAGACATGTCAGAATGTGCAGAATACCCCCGTTGAAAAGCAGAGGTGCAACAGGTACTCTGAGAGAGAACTCTAACAACATCAGAGGCCCGAGACTGTTCAACACGTTTCCACTTCACATAAGGGGCATAACTGGCCGACCCCTCACAGTGTTCAAGAGAGAACTTGACAAGCACCTCCAAAGGATACCTTATCAACCAGGCTGTGACTCATACGTCAGGCAGCGAGCAGCCGCGTCCAACAGCCTGGTTGACCAGGCCAGCAACGAGGAGGCCTGGTCGAGGAGACGCTAAGCCCCGAAAACACCTCAAGGTAACCTCAAGGTAACCCCCTACGACCCATAGATAAGATCCCCCCCTACGACCCACAGTAAGGTCCCCCCCCATACGACCCACAGGTAAGGTCCCCCCCTACGACCCACAGGTAAGGTCCCCCCCTACGACCCACAGTAAGGTCCCCTCCATACGACCCACAGGTAACGTCCCCCCTATGACCCACAGGTAAGGTCCCCCTACGACCCCACAGGTAAGGTCCCCCCCTACGACCCACAGGTAAGATTCCCCATCCCCCTACAACCCACAGGTAAGATTCTCCATCCCCCTACGACCCACAGGCAAGGTTCCCCACCCCTTACGACCCACAGGTAAGGTTCCCCGCCCCCTACGACCCACAGGTAAGGTTCCCCACTTCCCTACGACCCACAGGTAAGGTTCCCCACCCCCCCTACGACCCACAGGTAAGGTTCCCCACCCCTTACGACCCACAGGTAAGGTTCCCCACCCCCTATGACCCACAGGTAAGGTTCCCCACCCCCTACGACCCGCAGGTAAGGTTCCCCACCCCCTACGACCCACAGGTAAGGTTCCCCACCCCCTAAGACCCACAGGTAAGGTTCTCCACCCCTACGACCCACAGGCAAGGTTCCACACCCCCTACGACCCACAGGCAAGGTTCCCCACCCCCTACGACCCACAGGTAAGGTTCCCCACCCCCTACGATCCACAGGCAAGGTTCCCCACCCCCTACGACCCACAGGTAAGGTTCCCCACCCCCTACGATCCACAGGCAAGGTTCCCCACCTCAGATGACCGCCCCTCTGAGTCCCCGGGAAGTTGATCTATCCCTTTCATCACTACAGCCACTTTCCACAGCGTTGTTCGTGTGACGTCACAGGTAAATACAGGAGGCCTGAGGGGGATGTATAAAGATGAGCTCGGTCAGCATCACCCAGTCAGTGTCTCCTCTGCCGCCGGACCCCCTACACGCACTCCTCCCTCACAAGCAGTATGTTCTTCAAGGTAATTATCCTCTGGATATTCAACTTGTCCTTCCACAATGATAGAATTTGTAGACCTTGCAGGACGTTCACCTTTGATTCTTGCAGGGTCGGCGTTCGATCCTGATGGTCTAATTGGCGGGGAATCATTTCTTCACCTCGTCTTATCCCAGCTCTTTCTCCTCTTATCACAGTTCTTTCTCCTCTTGTCACAGCTCCTTGGCCTCATATCCCAGCTCCTCCTCATCATCATCATATCCCAGCTCCTCCTCCTCATATCCAGCTTCTCCTCCTCATATCCCAGCTCCTCATATCTTTACCAAGTGATATATAGTCATACTGGCAATAGGGAAATGGCTTAGGGATTTCTCCTCATAGTTACCTCACCTCATATTAACTTTACGTGTAACATACAAAAGTCGTCGGTTACACCCAAAATATTTAACATTTTATTTTATTAATTCTGTAGCGAGCAGGAGAAAGACGCTAACCCAAACCTTCCCTAGGCCTATTTAACAAAATATGTACTAAATTAGGCCTAGGGTAGTCAGGACGTTTACTATTCGACTTTTGGCTTATTTGTACTATTTCCACAGTACCAAACGTGATACCTGGTTAATACCTGGTTGATGGGGTTCTGGGAGTTCTTCTACTCCCCAAGCCCGGCCCGAGGCCAGGCTTGACTTGTGAGAGTTTGGTCCACCAGGCTGTTGCTTGGAGCGGCCGCAGAGCCACATACCCACCACAGCCCGGTTGGTCCGGCACTCCTTTAACTGTTTCTGACAACAATTCGTTTCAGAAACGTTCGACCAGTACTTGCTATGAAGCAGGGTAATTATGATTAGAAATCCCTAAGTCAGCATGATTAAGAGGGATCTCGGTAGTGCTGTCGGGTTCGGTTTCGACCCGCAATCGAGAATGCCTTGGCGAGACAGAAATGGTTAGACAGAAATGGTCGCAAAACCATGATGTATAGACAAGAAAATATTGACGCCATATGATGGGATCGAACCTGTCCCTGACTCCTAGTAGTACTGAGGGTGTTGGTCGGTAGCGCGTGTGTCTAGGGAGAGCAAGTACGTGGATTCGATCCTATTGTACAGCCTCAATATTTTCTCATTAATTAATACCTTGATCAAAAGAAAAAAGCTCAAGTAATTATTCAACCCGAACTCACACGACGTATTATCATATTTTAATGTTATAAAAAAAACTTGTGTAGTCTCGGTATATTTTTGTATTCTTGTGAATTACTACTTCATAAACTTATAGGGCGCCGGTCGGCCGAGCGGACAGCACGCTGGACAATTGTGATCCTGTGGCCTGGGTTCGATCCCAGGCGTCGGCGAGAAACAATGGGCAGAGTTTCTTTCACCCTATGCCCCTGTTACCTAGCAGTAAAATAGGTACCATGGGTGTTAGTCAGCTGTCACGGGCTGCTTCCTGGGGGTGGAGGCCTGGTCCAGGACCGGGCCGCGGGGACACTAAAATCCCCGAAATCATCTCAAGATAAGGAACTTGAGTAAATTTTAATGTCAATAAGTGACGTCGTATGCTGTGAGTCCTACGGGGCTGCCGTTGTGATGCTGGGCTGCAATATACAAGT